>WYDF02125312.1:0-10056 GCA_009867245.2 Adranes taylori
TAAACTGGTCATCTCCCTACAAATAAAGGCCAATCATAGTTAATCTGGATACAACATATGATCCAGAATTTAGTATAACATGATAACAAGAATTGTTTATATATTTTTAATTAATTACACAGCAACGATGTACGTAAATGGTTATTGCACTATTATATATATGGTCAGGTATCTAACTTTTTGATATATTATTTCGTGATCAAATTACTATAGACGACAAAATATTGTTTACTTGAATTTAATATATATACTGAACGAGTATTATAATAAATTGAGATTCTATTTTGCTTTACAAACTAGCGTGGTTTTAATGTCACCTGTGAAGTAACTTACTACTCCAAATAAACCATTAATAATAAATTTTATTTTATTAAAGGGGACATTTTCAAAAACTGTCATTATCGAGCCATTCAAGTCAAATATAGCCAAATACAATAAGGCGCTTGAATAACGACTATTGGTCTTCTAGACAATATAAACAAAGAAAGAAATATAGATGCTCAATACAACGTCAATAATAAATAAATGAATAAAAGTCAAATTAACTTAATATCGCATCAATGGCGCTTAGCAAATAAACAATAGCGATTCTATTATAAAAAAAAAAACAAAAGCTGCGCGTTTTCAACAGTACACATGTATAAAGGTACGGCGATATAAACAAAACAGTAATAATGAGGAAAGCATGTACAAACAGTTAATAATACAACGGGAAGGCGAGGTACATCTAAATACGTATTATGAATAACGGAAAAAACTAAAGCTGTGAGAACACTGACACCTCGGAGTATGTCAGTGTTATGTTGCGGAGTGGTTAAAATTATCATAAACCGGAATCATACACCCGCATAACGCCTCGCAGTTCGTCGACGTTACCATAGTTGGTTGTCTAACACCAGTGTAAGTCATAATTATACACTCTAGTGAAGGTATGTAAGGAACTATTGACAGAGGCGCAACACCTCGACGTTGCTGTTGTCGAGTGATTAAGATCAGCGAAAGTGGGAATTAAACACCCCAGTGGAATCACCATTGTAAGACACGTAACACCTTGGAGCTCGTCGATGTTACTGCTGTCGGGAGGTTAAGACCAGCATAAACTAGTATTATACACTGTAGTCACGTAGGAGATAGGTAGGAGAAACTAAGCTATTTAAAGGACAGGCAATAAACAGAGGAGTGTATGATATATGAAATTTCTCACCAAATGTGGTGTTATTATGTCGGCGACTGTGGATCTACCCATTGTCTCGGCTTGGCTGACTTGACCGGTCGCTCTACTGGCTGTTGCTGCTGCAAAGCGACCAGCTCCAGGCTAATTTAGACCAACATAATTCTATTCAAAATCTCCCTATTTATAGACGTGAGTCGTCATCTACTTTTGGTTCGCTATACGGGCCTGTGTGTAGCCAACTACATGACATTTGTTTCCTTATACGGTTTCGTCACAATCCTATGTTAATCTCAGTATTAATTCCACTCTATGTGAAACACAACGCAGAATTACTCTCTCTCTCTCTCTCTCTCTGCAGTACTTTACACGTTACAGTAGAAACAGTCAGCGTACGTAATATCAGCGACGTGCCAAGCATATCATTTTGTTCCCATTGCGGTCTCTTACACAAGTGAATGGCGCGAGCTAACAGTCCATATGCCTTTCGCATATCCACATAATACTTCTCTATATACATACAAGATGGCGTGCATAAACCGTTATATACATTATATACGGAAAACGTAATACAGTTTAAATATAGGTAACTTGTGTGTAGTACAGCGACACCAAAGCAAGCGATAGTTTATCTCTCTCTGCAGTATGCGATTAGATAGGTGTTAAATTTAATTCCCTACTCTACCTAACGTACATACACTGCATTACGCGTTCGCATGTAGTAGCAATTGCGGTATAGAAAAATGCGTTTGAACAACTCAGAGCAGCAGTAGAAATCATTTGTTTATCTATTTAATATTTTTTTCAGACACGAATTGGATAAATATTATTTATTTATTAGGAAGGATTACATAATTTTATTGATTTAATCTATTTGATATATGTCTCGTAACATGCTTTGTTGCAATGTTTGTACCACACTGCCTTGCCATGTTTGACTGACTATGTATGCATTTTATATTGAAACCTTTTAATTAGACTTTATGATTTTGCGTATTACTATCTCTTTGCGTGCTTACTTTTTGAATGAATCTATGCAAATTCCCGAAATGTCCTTTTATAGACTACCCAAGAATGCCGGTCTAAACCTTTTTAGCCATCTTACTGTAGAAAATGTTTACTGTCAAATGTTTAATGTTAAAATGTTTAATGTTAAAATGTTTAATGTTTACTCTTTATTAGTTTTTTTGTGTGACTTCATTTACTATATGGTTTTTTTATTTATTGTTTGCTTTTGTTACTTTGGTTCCTATATGATCGCTGCAAGCTAGTCTGGGACACGATTTCTTTTTTGTTGAACCACCAATTTCATTACAAGCGTTATTTTAAATATTATGTGATGTTTTTTTATTGAACCTAAATAATACTCTTTATTATTATTTCTATGTAGATTGCTTGAACGAATGGATGATCTTTTGAATCATTTGATACGATGTAAGGATATACTGATATCTGAAACGGTCATCGAAGAGACAGAAAATTTTGAAATTCCACCGTATCGTGTTAGAGGTTGCATTTTGACATCCGTTGAGCGTTTAGATGATGAATTTACCAAGTTATTGAAAGAATGCGATCCACACAGCAATGAATACGTCGAAAGGTAAGTTTGGAACACCATTTTTTAATATGTTAATATATTTATTAATTTTGTCTTAATTATCAGTTTTTATCTTATTAACAAACTAATGAGTACACGCTTACTTGTGTTTTTATTTTATTAACAAATTACTGAATACCTGTTATTTTCTAACAGGCCCGTCTCACGATGATCAGGAACATGCTAAGGAATTTGTGGAAGCTGGGATAAAATAAAAATCTATTATGGTGTAACTAATGATGTATATGATAAATTTATCATGTACATTAGGTTGGCAAAATATTAGGGACAGTACGATTTTTCTATTAGTTTTAATTTTGCAACTGTTTGTTTACGAAAATCTGACTGGAAACTTATTTTTATGTACTTCTGACTCTTTTTTGTATCTGACTTTTTTATGTATATCTGACGAACATCTGACTGGAACTTCATTTCTAATGAAAGAAGGACATATCCAAATAGAAAATATTTATTGTTTCATATAAATAAGTACAAATGAATCAATTAATATTTCCTCACACCGCCCTTCGCCGCAATAATGGCTTTAGTACGACGTGTCATGCTGTCAACGCATTATTTTAATATTCTTTTAATTCAGGAGAGTGATATCAATTTTTAAATAAGTTGGCGTTTAGTTGTAACTTTTTGACCATTTTTCGTCAGATGAACTCTCACAGGTTTTTAATAGGGTTCATGTCGGGTGAATTTCCATGCCACGGCAGAACTGTTACGTGGTTTTGAACAGGGAACGCTGTAACACTTCTGGCTTTGTGGCATGGAGCGGAGTCGTGCATGAACACGTATTCTTGAGCATCTGAGTACCAATCAGAGATCTGAGGGAACGTCTGACTTTTCAAGGCCTGTTGTTTCTTGTGTATGTGAATAATGTCAAAGAATCGTTATAAAGATTACTAATACATAAAATTAACTTAATTATGAGTTGGAAATTTACTTTCAATTCGTCTTGTTGACTGTCTAATTTTTCTGCCCAAATGTGGGTGTGAAGACGTAAGTTTTTGCCGTCAAAAATTCTGGTCCAAGACCCAACTTTGGCTCTTTCTACCTTTTTATGCATTCTCTTGACATTTGTCTTACCTCGAAGCGTGATATTTACGAAAGACGATGAATAACTTTTACGGTACATGATACGGCGTCGCGTGCTTGTAGAGATGTTACGAAAAATTATTTTTTTCCGCATTAGTAATATTTTTCTTTCTTTCTTTTCATAATTCTATATTAACAATTATCAAAAATATATTTTGCCAGATAAATAATTTCTATTATATTGTTATCAGATTAAAGGATGAATCTAAAGTTGCTACTATCATTGATAAAGTACGCATCTATTTGGAAAGGACGAGTATTCAAACAGAGCTTTGTAGAATTTATTTACGGAAGATTGAGCATCTATATTATAAGTTTGATCCGCGAGTTATTCAACAAAAAAACGTAAGTAATACCTATAAATATCATAATAATGACAGGTGCGTAATATCACAATAAATGTCTTTAAAAAGCGGCATGTTAAAGTTGTGTGGGGCCATTTCGCCCATTATTATAAGGGATCATCAACATCCTCTTTATTAGGAGTATCACGGTTTTAAAATCCGATGCTAACTCAGTAAATCACATTCCGGCCGTGAAATAAAAATTCGTATTATGAATTATTAGTTTTTGAATACAACCAAGTTTACATGGATTATTTGATGTTTATAATGTTGCATACCGAACCTTGTTGATATAGGTATTACACACCTTATGTAAGAACTAGGTATGAGTAGGGCAAAATTGTACCATCCACAGCGATATAAGTGCAATGAAGATGATTATAGAGTCACTGGAACCCCTAACCACTGAACAACCATCTTATTCACGCAGCCACGGACCGTATGCCACTTAAATACAGAGTAAATGGAAGTGCATCTTATATAATTTTTTTTCATTTGCATCATCTTATTTTGGCATCTATTTCAGTGGTGGCTGCATGGACGAGAGAAAATAGCGTAGTTATTTCAGATTCAATAAGTAGAGTAAACCATGACAAATACCATCCATAATTCACAAAAGACATCGTGAGAATGATTAGATTAAAGTCAAAAACCACTGTAATAAGCTTTACAGACGTACACGCTTTAATATCCATAAAGACAAACTTATACTACTACGCAGAACACTAAATTTTTCAATGAAACAAGCATACAAAAATCATATTTCTATGATTGAGCATGAAGTAAAAATTAATCCAAAACACTTTGGAGCTTCTATAAATTCACTAAAAAATTGTACTCGTATACCTGTTTCTATGAAACTTGGAGATGAAGTTCTACTCAATAGTTTAGATATTGTCAACGGTTTTACTGATTATTTTAAATCTGTTTATGTCAATGTTAATTAATGTACTTATGTTCATTCTTCGCATACTAATTCTGACCTGTTTACGCTAAAGGAGCTTAGTGAGAATGAAATATTGAAGACAATAAGGTCATTTGAAGGAACGTTAAATGTGCATCCTCTCTTGTTAATCCCTTATCAAAATTATTTAATCTGATGTTAACCCAATCAGTATTCCTGGAAGTCTGGAAAACATCTCCAATAATTCCAATATTTAAGAATCGTGACATATTTGACATTACTAATAGCAGAGAATCAACACGGATTCATATAAGGAAGATCTACGGTGACGATATAAGGAAGATCTTCTTTTCTTGTTTGAATCATACCTATGTACCAGAAATTGCTACAGTTGTCTTAAATCTAAATCATTTGTCGCGACGAGTGTAGTTTCTCAAGGTAACAACTGTTTACTATTTTATCAATGATCTCAGCTAACAGCTATCATTACCTCACTTACTATGTACTGATGATCTAAATTTTTTTAATAATGTTTACACCATAGATGACATTGAAATTCTCCAGCATCATCTGTCAATTTTACACAAAATAAATTGGAATTAACAAGTGCAAAGCGCAAAAGCATGACCTCAAGAAAATATCAAATTAGTCATTTTAGATATAGTAATCTTAACATAATCTTAGAGAGTAGAGGAGATTACAGATCTGGGAATATTACTTGATAGTAAATTAATATTTGCCAAATATATTAAAAAACTTGCTGTGGATCCTTAAAAGTATTAGGTTTCATAATTAGGAATACTAAGCTTTACAAGGATTGGTATTTATATAATTCTTTTGTGTGATGAAAATTGTACTGTTCTATTGTTATTAATCCTGAATGTGAGAAGTACATAATCGAAATCGATAAGGTTCAAAAAAGTTTTGAGTTATTTATATTACTTCAAACGTAAGATTTATCATGTGAGAGCATATCCAACTTTTGAACTATTAAAAGAATTCAATTTCCTAACATTAGAAAATAAATTGTAAATTAAATTCTTTATTCTACGGTTCTTCAATTACAATAAAATAAAATATTAATGAGTAGCATAGCAAATAAACTAAAAATAATAATAATAAGTACAAAATAACTGAAAATAATCAATCAAAAATCATTTCAAGTTAACAATAGCAATCACTTAAGAAAATACACAAAGTATGTAAAGATAAAATACAAGATACAAGGCAAAGAATTGTGATAAAAATATATGACTAAACATTAGAGTAAAAATGATAGTGGAAGAAGCAATGAAAGCATACTATAACCTACTGACTGCGTGTCTTTTAAATACATTAAAATGCATATCAGTGTCTGGATTAAGTTTATTGATGGATGATAGGCCACGATTAATAACATTATTGAAAGCATAATTCGCATCATGAAATTCAAAATAGAATGCTCCACTATGTCTTAATTGCCTCTGCGGTGATTTATAACCAATTTTAGCTAGAAACTCTAGACAATTTATGAAGCCATTAATTAATTTATACATATAACATACATCACTTATTTCCCATCTTTGTTTTAAGGAAGGCAGATTCATAGATGTAAGATATCTGCAATAAAATTTATATATAATCTTTTTCATGGGAAAATAAAAGATACAGGTTTATTGTCAAAGTTGAACTCTTTGCTATCTAGAATTAACAGCAGACAAAAACCTATATTTTATTTAAAGACAGTTAGGACTAAGCGTCATATATATTCTGCCACAGCAACAATATATTTTAATTTTAATAATTTAGTCCAGTGTGACTTGTTTAATTTAAAAATTGGTGATATAACTAGAGAAATAGTTAGCAAATTTAGTGTATGCTTACAAATACTTGATATTCATTTGCTTTTTCTTTATTTTCCTTATATGTCTTCCATTATCATTATTGCTCCATTATCATAGTTCTAGTTGTAGTTCTGATTATTAACATTATTTGTACATCAGAATATGTCTGTAATATTTCTATATCATATTTTATAATGTTTCAATAACATTAATCGTATAGATGTATGAAAACTATAATTCATTCTTTGTACTATTGGGTTTTCAATGAATAAATAAAATAAAAGTAATAGGATTAAAGAGAGCACAAAAGTGAATGGGGAATGCTGGAAAATAATCAATAAGAAAAGTGCAAAAAAAGGTAAAATGAAATAAAAATATATGAAAATAACGATTTTATATCTGATAAAACAGAATTAGCCAATAAATTTAATGGTTATTACATAAGTGTTTTCCACAATTCACCAGAACCAGAAAAGCCATTATTGAATAATCTATCGGAACAAGTCTTGAATAAAAAATGTATCTAAGGAAAAAGTGGAGACCTGATACAACAATGCTGCTCTAAAAGAACATGCGGAATTGATGACATTCCAAGGAACATAATATTATTAGTAAAAGAAGCACATACAAAGTCTCGAGGTATAATAATAAATATATCGTTTAGAGAATGCGTTTATCCAAGCAGACTAAATCTATCAAAAATAGTATTAGTACCGAAAAATAATAACACTACATGGGGTGAACAACAGGCAAAATGTACTAGGCCTTTTTTTGATCTTAGTAAAGTGTTTGTTACGGTGAATCATAATATATTATTTGTTAAGTTACAAAACTTTGGTGTCACAGGAGAGAGCCGAAATGGTTCAAATTAAATTTAACAAAAAGATCACACAGTAATGATGGACAGGCAGATATCGTAAGAAAAATATATTCTTTGTGGGGTTCCACAGGGTAGTTACAATGAAACCGTTGCTTTTCTTAATAATTAACGATCGTCCGAATTCATGTAGCATGACATAGATGTTTTTTTTGTATGCAGATGATACACATATATTAACTGAGAACTTAGAAAATCAAATAATTAAATCTAGTGGAAATACTATAAAGAATGCAAAAACAATGGAAACAAATATCTTATTAATTACGGAATATAATAGCCTTCGGAAATATGTAACCTCGGGTGCCAGCTCAGTTTAACGTGAGATCGCACGCTGAAACTTAATCTTGTTGTTCCGCCGGTCCTCAATAGTTCACTGTCTTGCGAGTAATCCAGTAGTTCTCGTTCTTGTGGGCTTGAAATAAACTTACTTCTAATTAGTGAAACAGCATTATCGATTTAACACAATACGCCTATTGGCCTTCTAGACAATGTAAACAAAGAAAGAAATATAAATGATAATAATAATCAAAATTCTGTGTCATAATAATAATCGGTGTGATAATAATAATCAAAATAGTAATAATGCGGAAAGCCTGTACAAATAGTTAATATTACAATGCGAGGGCGGTGGTAAATCTAAATACACGCTATGAATAACTGAAAAGGTAGTAATCTTAGGAGTCTACTGCGGACGGGTAACACAGTAATGCGCACTAGCGTTACTGTTTCCGAGTGTTTACAACTAACCGTGATGCTTACTGACTAGAAGTATACACTCTAGTTGTATATGAAATAGGTAGGTGAAGGGGTAGGAATGTTGCTGGTGCAGTTATCTGAGCTGAAGCTTTCTGTTGGCTGCTGCTTTGGTTGGCTCCAACCAGAAAACAAAAATATTATTCTTAAAATATCGCTATTTATAGTTGGGAGCCCTCGCTTCCGTTCACTCTGTTGTACGAGTCATATGGAGTCATCCACTCATTATTTCACGACGCGGTACGGGGTTCCCCTCATTTGAGTGTTCCAACAAATATCCACACAATCGTGTGTATAACTGCGAGCCACGGTTAAAGCCAGCAGTGTACCATGTATGTAGGTTTCTATGCGTGCATACGTTATTCATGTAACGCTTAGCAGTGGAACGCGATTCATGTACGCAGGTACGTTCGTACAATACACATACCCACAAGCACTCGCCACTCAACGCTATACGCATCAATCTGCTCGGCGCGTACGTTGAGAATGCAAATAAGGTAGGTGCTCAATTCAATTCCCCTACTCTACCTGACATATGCTAAGCGGTATATTAAAATGCGTTTGATTAATCATGTTTATTTATCCTATAATAGAAAATACGTTTTATTTGCCAGCGACGTCAAAATAATATTTGTTTACATATTTAAATCTTTATAGACACGGATTGAATAATAATAATAATTGTTATTTATTTATCATACATACTACATATGCAATATACACTAAACAGAGGTAATGTTGTAGGTTACGCAATATAATAATATAATTCTCTCCTATTAATATGCGTAGACAAAGACACGCATTTCTTAGCCAATCAATATGTTGCTATTTATTATTATCTCGATCTAATCCCAAAGGTCCCCAAATCTCATCTGTTTAATCCATTTAATTCGAAACCTCAAGAGACTTTTATCTTTACAGTAACGTGCTTCTTTACTTAGAATTTAAACCAAAAAGAGCAGCAGTAAAGGAGAGTTTGCTTATAAAGCATAATAAAAAGAGTACATTGCATACAAACAATGTTCACTTTCTTGTAGATGATCAATGTAGATGATAAATTACCGTGGAATAATCACAACAAATAATCAAAACAAGTATGTCGTAAAGTCAGTAGCATTTGCTATATATTTCAAAGGATAAAAACACTGTATCAAAAAATATTTTGAAATTACTATATTGCAGTCCAGTCTTCATCACATGGGGAGCAACTAATAATAAAAATATGGGAAGAATTTTCATTCCACAAAAAAAGATTATTCGTATAATGTACAATCTTTCCAAACGAGAGACTTTCAGAGATTATTTCAAAAAAGGAAGAATACTTACTATGTATGGCCTTTATAAATATACTTATATATAAACGTCTAACTATGTCCATCCGTCTGTCATATTTTTGTGTCTAAAACGCTTTTGATACTTATTATATCAAGCATTTATGTGCGAGTGAGATAGTTAGTACTTTTGTAGTACGTAGGAATGC
>WYDF02125323.1:0-10056 GCA_009867245.2 Adranes taylori
TATAATATTATTTATTACATTTTCAGTAATGGACAGTGAGTTTTTAATATATATAATTGATTAAAAACAATAAACAGGAATAAAAAATAGGTACAATAGTCAATAAATATATAAGAAACTAAACTTAAAGGGGAGCATTTTGGACCTCTTGAATAAATTAAATACTTTCAATAGATGTTAATTAATACTCAAAAATGCTGTATTTTTACCATTGGGCTGAGCAACTTACAAACTCAGTTGATTGTTATACTCTGCAGCATTAGAGATTAAGGTAAATTCATCCCGGTTAAATAAAATAATAATCCCGGTTTTACCATTATATATTTCACACATACAAATATATTTAAATTCAGCGACGTTTTGATACAAGTGTTACGCCACTTTCTATATAAACTTTTCGGTATAAGAATAATACCATTAATAGACCATTTTCAATTACATCGCCGTTTCGATACAATCAATACACCACATTCAATTTAATTTTATATATACGTTTCAATATAGGTATACTAGATTTTCAATGCAAGTGTCATTTTGTGTTGTTTATTTTCTATTGTAAGTAAATTGTGGTTTAGATCATTATTGTTCTGCTCTTTGTTTTGTAAACTTGGTTGCCTATTAGCGGCATAATTGGCATAACAGTGAAATGGTTGACCATGCTGAATGTTGTTAAACATTCGTACCATGTGTTTCGGTTATGTGTATTCTTTAATACGTTATTTGGATACATCTGATTCAAGTGAGAAAAAACAATAACAATGTAATTAATATATTATTATATATTGAAATACGTTTACATTGCGTAACAAAATTGAAAAATGTATAAAACCAGAATATATTTGAAAATTTATTAATCAACTAGTAATAAAATAAATTTTTGTTTTGTTATTGGTAGAAACGTCTTATATAAAGAAGTAATACAAATCACAAAATATATTTTGAGAATTTTAATCACGAAAAAATATACATTATAGTATTCTAAATAGATGATTGTACCAGTAATAAATAGTTAAAATAATTTTTTTCATACATATTTTCTTATTGAGATCAACGGTTTGTCTCTACGCTTTACAAATCTAATTTTCATGCTTCTTCCTTTTTTTATTTACTTAAATTTAATTCTGCAAATTTATGCTATTATAATGTTCTCACATATATGTGCTTTTTGGATTGGAAATCGCAAGGTTAGAAACAATTCTATAATTTTGAATAAATTGAATTGATAATGAAATCGATTTTCGTGAGGCCACAGATTTATTATTAATAATCTATTATTCTATTAGTCGAAGGCGATTTGATAGCTTTCATCAACAAAAAATATTTTACGTGAATAAAACTACTATCCTAATTTTTTTTTAATTTTTAATTAATTTATTTATTTAATTCTGCAACCAATTCGATCTTAATATTGAAATACAAAGAATTTTTTTTAACTTTAATAAAAATAATTTATACATGCCAATGTCATGAAGATTTCAATTGTTTTTTCATGTTTTCATTCATTATTAACCACTGGTACAATCATCAGAATTAAAAATTACAATATTTATCAGTAAATTTATAAATTTAGAATTCATAAAATATAGTAGAGGCTTTACATAACACATAGGTGGTCTAGAATTATATACCGTAATTTTTATCCATACAAAAATAAGGGTGCCTTTTTATGTACACTTTTTTTTAAATTCTTAATGTTAACTTTTAATGTTATCACAGTTTCGTCCTATATGACTAACTAGTTTTTATAGTAATTTCAAGTTATTACGTCAAATGTTTTAAAATTTTCTTTTTCCATTAAATCAATCTTGTTTGTGCAACAGGAAGCTCCTGTTGTAGTCTTAATTATAATGGATTGATTAATAATGGTAATTCAGTAACCTAAAATATATACTCAATTTTAAGGTGGCTTTTTACACGATCCGTTCCATTTCTGTTTCAGTCTCCATTTCCATTCTCACATCAAAGAACAGTGATGAAAAACCAGTCTAATAACACTGACCTTAAGAGTTATGGTGCCAAGTCCACCATTAATATTATTAAACATTTCCCCTCATAAGGAATTCCTTGTTGCATGTAAATTTAATGAAGGAACTTACGACACAACCATTAGAGAAACATCCAAGGTCCCGAAATCCGATCATTGTATTGTTTTTCCACATAGGTAAAACGGATAGTTCGACTAAGATCGAGATTGAAACAGAAACGGAACGGTTTCGTTTAAAAAGCCTTTAAACACGATTCCGTTATTCTAAAGTGCTTTGAAACGAATTATAAAAGTGATTTCTATTGCAACACTTTATATGATGGTAGCTCTCTTATTATTTAATGTTGGAAACACAAGACATATAAAAGGGTATCTTTAGTTTTGCATGTAATATCAGCTCTAGAAGTTACGGCTCATAAATCTGAACCACCTGTATATATATATATATATATATATATATATATATATGTATGTATGTATCAAATCACTTAATCAAACATTAATTCTAGAAGATATAAATAATCACATAATATTTAAAGTTTGAGTGACGTGGTATAAGGCAGATGAGATCAGATTGAATAAGAAACGAATGACATACAACGAAGTTTGGTAAACCTTTGAGTTAATAAATTATAATATTTATAGGTTCAACTGATATGTCCACAAGTTGGGTCAATATTAAAATTTAGTATCAATGATAAATTTAAATTTTATGTTTGTATAAAGTTCTAATTCACGCTGTGTAATTTGTTTTTATTGCTTTCTTTTTCATTTCTGTTCCACTCTTCAATTATTTTTATTTAATTTTTACAATCGAATTTAATTTTCACGTTTATGGTGCTCTTAATGTGAGAGAATTTTTGTTATTTATTTCATGCGAAAATCATCATGAAGAGGAAAGTTTTGAATACGATACATGTTTGGCACATAATAGTACTTTGATAACAAAAATGCAATTTCATGCGGACCGAAAACCATACAACTATGTGCAATTGTACGGGAAACACTAATTTGATAGAACACAATCGTATTGATAACAAAGGCGAAAAATCATTTAAATGTTCAGAATGAGATTCTAGTTTTCACAAATACGGAAAACCATTTTAATGTGTAGAATGCGATTCTTGTTTTAAACAAAGTAGTTACATTAAACGAACACAAATAGATTCATACGGGTGAAAAACCACATAAATGTTTACAATGCGGCTTTTATTTCAAAATTAAATGTAGCTTAAACAGACACAAGCTTATTCATACTGAGGAAGAACCACATAAATGTTTTCAATGTGATTCTGCTTGTAGAGTGTATAGTGCATTAAAACAACATAAGGTTGTTTAGAATGAAAAGATATTTTAAACAAACACAAATTTGCACGTATGGAATGGAAAACCATTAAAATGTTTAGAATGTGGTTTTAGTTTCGGCGTACAGAGCGCATTAAACGCTCACAAGCCTGTTCATATAGGTGAAACACCGTACAAATGCTTACAGTACGATTCTAAGATTAAAAGTTTATTTTTAAAGAGACACAAGATTACCCATGTTGAGGAACAACCATACGAATGCTTAAAATGCAATTCTAGTCTTGGAGAAAAAGATACGTTGCAAAAATACATACTAGTTCATACGGGTGAAAAACCATTCAAATGTATAGTGTGTAGAGAAAAACGTTCTCTAAACAATCACGAGCTTGTATATATGGGCGAAAAGCCATTCAAATGTTTATAATGCGATTTTAGTTATTTGACGGAACATACATAAATAAGCTTTTGATTGCAACACAAAATATCTTTGACTATTGCACTTGCACGATTTTAGATTCAAAATCAACATGTTCTGAAGAACATATTGATTTGCGCCTAAAGTAGAATTCATACCGGAGGTAAAAATCATCATGAAGAGGATGATTCTGAATACGATACATGTTTAACACATAACAAAAATGCAATTTCATACGCGGTCCGAAAACCATACAACTATACAATTCTAACTTTACGGAAAACACTAGTTTGATAAAACACAATCGTATTGATAAAAAAATGAGGAGTCATTGAAATATTCAGAATGCGCTACTAGTTTTAGAACAACGAGTGCATTAAGCAAACACAAGATTACTCATATGGAAAAACTATTCTAATGTGTAGAATGCGATTCTTGTTTTAAACAAATAATTACATTAAACGGACATAAATTGATTCATACGGTTGTAAAACCATATAGATGTTTACAATACGGCCTTCGTTTTAGAAGTAAATGTAGCTTAAACAGACACAATCTTATTCATACTGAGGAAGAACCACATAAATGTCTTGAATGTAATTCTGCTTTTAGAGTGCACCGTGCATTAAAACAACATAAGGTTCTCATGCAGTAGTTGTTTTACATGAAAAGGTACTTTAAGCAAACACAAATTTATTCATATGGAATAAAAAACCATTCAAATGTTTAGAATGGTGTTTTAGTTTTGGTGTAAAGAGTGCATTAAACGCTCTTAAGTCTGTTCATATCGGTGAAAAACCGTACAACTCTATACAGTGCGATTCTAAGATTAAAAGTTTATTTAAAGAGACATAAGCTTACCCATGGTGATGAACAACCGTACAAATGCTTAGAATGCAATTCTAGTTTTAAAGAGATCAGTGCATTAAGCAAACTCAAATTCATACTGGCCCAAAACTATACAAATGCTTAGAAAGCGATCTTAGTTTTGGAGACGAAGCTACCTTGAAAAACACTAGTTCATTCAAATGTTCAGTGTGCGATTCTGTTTTAGAGAAAAGCGTCCTTAAACAATCACGAACTTATTATTTATACGGGTGAAAAGCCATTCAAATGTTTGTAATGAGATTTTAGTTATATTTGACGGAACATACATAAATAAGCTTTTAATTGCAACACAAAATATCTTTTATTATTGCACTCGCACGATCTCGTATGTAGAATCAAATTCAACATGTGCTGAAGAACATGTTGGTTTGCGCTTAATACAGAATCCAAACCGAATGTAGAAAAGCATCATGAAGAGGAGGGTTCAGAGTACGATACATATTTGACATAGAACGTACTTTGATAACAAAAATGCAATTTCATACGGACCGAAAACCATACAACTATGGAGAATACAATTCTGCCTTTACGGAAAACACTAGTTTGATAGAACAGAATCGTAATGATAAAAGAGACCAGAAATCTTTGAAATGTTCAGAATGTGACCCTAGTTTTAGAGCAGCGAGTGTATTAAACAAACACAAGCTAACTCATACGGCAACCCAATTCAAATGTGTAGAATGCGATTCTTGTTTTAAATAGAAAAGTTCATCAAACGAACAAAAATTGACTTATACGTGAAAAGTTTCTAAGTTTTTAAACGTTTTTAAAAAATTGTCTTGAAAAACTTTCAAAATTTTTATAAAATTAACTGTCAAATAATATTTTTTTGTTAAGTAGGTAAGTCTAACTAAAAGAAATCGGTCGTAAGTGTGAATTGTCGTAAGTCGAGGAATACCTGTACTTGTTTACGTAAATAATATAAATATTTGTAAATTAATAAATATTTTTAATATTTCAACAAACAATTGAGCTGACCTCATCTAATACAAATAGTACCGTCACTGAATAAAAATACTAATGTACACTATAATTACTTCATAATTAAATCACTTCACAATATCACTATCGAATTCGTATTTGATATGTTTTCCATCTTAAAAATCATCACAAATATTAAAATAACAATTATACAATAAATTAAGATAATACAATCAATTAAGTTAATTCAAAGTGTTTCCATTTCTAGAGTAGCTAACTAGTTTCTGGATATAATTTTTTGTTATTCAGCAGAAAGACAATTTTGTTTCAGAGAGGTAGTGCATCAATTATATTCGGAACGGGCTGTGTTTGGAATTGACTCATAATAAACTATGCCTCTCCCGAAAATAAATGTTAGTTAAAGGTACCGTCAGGTGTCATTGTTTTGGAAATTTTCCTATTTCCTTAGTTCCAAAAAAGTTATGTTTACAGTTTATTACAGCACTCTTGTTCCTCTGTGTTCCTTTTTTTCTTTTAAGAAGCTATTCAGCGGAGATAAATACGAGGCATTCCGATAATGCGCGGAATTTTTTAATTTCGTGTGTTGTAGAAGTCCACCTGTCAATTTTTTTTTATAATGCTCAGTGTCGAATTGACCCTGCTCAGGAGTTGCTCTATGAAATCAACAACACTCGAGAATTGCTCAAAAAAATCATAACTGGCGACGAAACATGTGTGTATGGATATGATGTTGAAACTAAGGCCCAATCGTCACAATAAAAGATTTCTGAAGAGGCAAGAGCGAAAAGAGCTCGCGAAGTGTTGCTCAATTTTCTTCGAAATTAATGGCATAGTGTACCATGACATAGAGTTCTTGCCACCAAATCGTACGGTCAAAAATATTGCTACCTAGAAATGTTACGCCTCTTGCGTGTAGCAATCCGAAGAAATGGTAGGAATTTGTGCCGATTACTCCACGATATTGCACATGCGCCTACTTCGTTGCTTGTTCGTAAATTTTTGGCAAAAAACAACACCGTTATGAATCCAAATACTCCAGTTTCACTCGACATGGAATACTTACGAAATCTAGATAGAATTGCTAAAGCAGTTAAACGCCATATCGAAAATTGAATTTCAGATTAGCTTCGAAGAGTTATAGAAACGCTGGAAGAAATGTACTATGTCGAGTGGGGATTACTTTGAAGCGGACAATGATGAATAAATAAAGATTATTCGAAAAAAAATAATTAATTGATCATACCTCGTGTCGTACGTTTTTCTTTAACGCATTAAGACGTAGACATTTTTTCCTTTTGTGAACAAAGGAAGATATCATTATCTTAATTTATCTATAAAAAGCAAGTAAATATATTTATGTGGAAAACAATTAAAAATAATCGAATTTTAAATATCTTATCAGACTTTGCGGTATTTCCATATGGTCAGCAAGATCGATTAGTTTTCGTCCGAGAATTCTTCTCAAAGCTATCCGGATTTGTCTTTTTAAAGTCAACGGCGTTTTGGCTAAGTCCAGAATGTTCAGACGTTGATCTTTAGTTAATGTATTATTCCTAATAAAAAAAATATATAAAATGTTCATAAGATAAACAAATGTTTATGGATAAATTTCATGTAAATTAAAATATCTAGCAGTGGCGGAACTAGAGGACGCAGGACACTGCATTCCGGAGGGGGGGCGGGGGGCTGAGCTATAGGGGAGCCAATTAATTAACATTGAAATAACCTTTTTTTCGTTTCATAAATAAAAATTAATTTGGTGAAATATTTTGCTTTTTGCGGGGAGGGGGGAGAGGAGCAACTTATGAACTTCCGCCACTGATATCACATAACATAGTTTTAGAGTTACATACATAGTTAATATCTTTTTACAGTTATAGAAATTACAATATTTTTATTAGAAAGAAACAAAATACCTGCGTATCATACATATATCAAAAGCTTCGGTAGCCGCCGTTAGAAGAGAAAAAATTTCTGAGCAATTTTCCGCTACTACGTTGTGTAAAGAATTTAACAAACCATCAGGATCTCGGAATTGGGTCTTCATAACTACCTATATAAATACCAAAAGTTACTTTAAAATTGTTTTAATAAAAATACTATAGTATTTACGACATTCATTTTAATGTAGTTTGATATATACGAGGCATGAACAGATAATACTTGAAATTGGTTGATTTCTTGGGTCGTGGAAGTATCAAGTTTTTGTTTGTACATATTTCCCTAAACATATTTTGACATCTGCAATCCTATTGCTTATTTATTTTTTTGCAAGCTGTCAAAAAGGTTACTCGTGTTTTGGTGTCACATTGATTTTTTACTTTAATAAAGTGGAAGAAGGAATTTGTTCCACAACTTGTGGAACAAGTTTTGTATTAAAACAATCGAGAATTGCTCAAACAAATCATAACTGGCGACTAAACATGGGGGCAACATTAACATTGAGGAATAAATAAAAATTCTGATGGATAGCAGAAGTAAATAAAAAACAATTGTTCTTATTATGCAGGTTTATTTACAGAGTAATTTAATGAAAGCTAATAATATGTAAAAACGAAATAAATTGTAATCTACTATTTAGCAATATATAAATGCACCTAAACCGGGTCTTCAATAAAATATGTGACTTTAATGGTGTTCGTTGAAGTACAACTTATAGAAAGATGCGACCATCCCTTAGCCTTCCTATATCAGTAAAAGAGATCAAGTCGATTCCAAATATTTTCTTCTCAACAGTTCCCCTAGGTTTGTGCGTGTTGTACGAGGATTGTTCTGTAACTACGTGGCCTAACAAAGAAGATGCAAGTTTTGTTTTTACAAAAAACATTTTATTTTCCAATATAGTCTCTTGATCGCTCAACACACTTATTCCAACGATATTCCAAATTAGCATTGCCTTCATTGTAGGTCGATGAATTCAAGTCCTCCAAATAGCTATTTACAGCAGCGATTACCTCCGAATGAGACGAAAATCTCTTACCGCCGAGCTATATTTTCAGATTTGGAAACAGATAACAATCGCTGGGAGCCAAATCTGGGGAATTGGGTGAATGAGGCACTAATTCAAATCCCAATTCATTAATTTTGGCCATTGCAATCGCAGTCTTATGGGTAAGTGCGTTATCTTGATGGAAAAGCACTTTCTTCTTTGCCAAATGGGGATGTTTCTCTTTGATTTTTTCGCTTAATTGTTGCAACAAATTGGCATAGTACTCGCCATGTATTCTTTTCCCCTTTTCTAAGAAGTCGACCAAAATAATTCCATAAGAATTCCAAAACACAGTCGCCAACACCTTTACTGCTGCTGAACCTGTTTTTGCCTTCTGTGGGGGCGGAGAACCTTTGTGTGTTCATTGTTTAGACTGTTCATTCGTTTCGGGAGTGTAATGGTGGATCCAGGTTTCATCGACTGTTATGAAACGGCGTAAATAGTCCTTCGGATTGCGGCGAAAACGTGCCAAAGGGTCGGGAGAAGTACTCAAACGATTCAGTTTTTGCTCCGGTGTGAGCAACTGCGGCACCCAACGCGCCGAATATTTTTTCATTTCCAATTCTTCAGTTAAAATTTTGTGCACACTGTCATTTGAGATACCCACTATGTCTGCTATCTCGCTCACTTTTACTTGACGGTCAGTGAAGACGATACGGCAGACATTTAGTCATATCCGGGGCAGTAGCACTTTCTGGACATTAACTACGGGGTTCATCATTTGTGCTCCTACGATCACGCTTAAAGTCGGCAACCCAGTTTTTAACCATTGAAAACAAAGGAGCGGATTCCAATAATGTTGAATCCAGCTCTGCTTTGATTTCAGTTGGTGTTAACCCTTTTAAATGAAAGTATTTTATCACTGCTCTCAACTCAGTTTTTTCCATTGTTTACAAAATCACACAAGACGTTCACTTTGGCCTTCTCTCTAAAACAGACTAATTGATAGATCGCTCTGTACTGTCATATTTAATCTATTAACGGATGATTTTACAGAATGATAAAGAAAATTCCTTCAAATTCCATTCTTTTCCGCAGATTCCATTCTTTTTATCATCGAATTGAATACGTAAACAACAATTTGATTGTCCAAGATTTTTAATTTCAAAATGTTTAGATAATTGTTTAATAATCTATGATACTGTGGCGGTGAAAGTATCGTGCATGTAAACCGAAATTAGTGTTAGATCTTCCTCTTGCTTTAGATAATAAAGGCATGGATTAGCTTTTGTTGAGTTTGCCCCTATTTATTCTAAAACATTATTCAATCTAATGAACCAATTTCTTCCGGCTTGTTTTAAACTACAGAGTGACTTCTTTAATTTACATACTTTGTCACCGCATTTAAATTGTTCCAACATATCTCGGGCTCTCTGACATATTATTCTTCTTTGAATTCCTTTTACCAGCTTTTGGAGAATTTTTTTATGTTTTTTGAAGGGTTCATATATATATATATATATATATATATATATATCAACCCTTTAAAAAAAAATATATATATATATATATTTCTTTGGAAAGAGAGATGGA
>WYDF02125334.1:0-10055 GCA_009867245.2 Adranes taylori
TAGTTATTTTTTCGATAAATAAATAAAAATTTAAAATGAATGTCAAAATGGATTATTTATTGCACGGCCAACTCGATCGATTTAAAAAATTGAAGCAAATTGTGAATTCTGTTACAAAATTGGAAATATCTCAAAAGCAGTTGAAGTTAGACATGGGAAGTGGTTAATAAAAAAGAAAGTGACGCTAAAGATCTACCCAACGATTACATAAAATATAGGTGTTCCATTTAAAAAAATTGAAAAATACCCTACTACGCGTTTTGGTTCAGCCTGTATACAATTTTGAATAACATGCAAAATATTTTATACGCGTAAAAGGTGAGGATGTACTAGAATTACCAGGTCCAAAATCAGATCAAATACATTTTATTCTTTCAAGATACAAGCAGTTCAAATTACTACAATTTTGGCATAAAACTAGCCATAACTTTTGAAACACCTGGTATAGACCTACCAAATCTTAGATTGAAAGTTATGAAAAATACGTAGAATCGAATTATCAACTAAAAAGTATAGCATTCCAATTACAAAAATGTATTTTGAAAATTTTTCTCCACATTATATGATAAAAGAGCAATTGGACTTGGACACTCTATTGGGGCAACCGGTATATAAGTTTTTATATTCTTTTGTAGTTGTATTGCATATTTACAGCGTTATTTCTTGTGGCGTTTTCCCTACTACTCTTGTTATTTTTCAAAGTAGAAACAGGTGAAATGTGAAGTTGTTTGTTAGCAAAAGTGAAGTTTGGATCTAACGAGGATGAAATGTAAATAGGTGAGTTTACTGGTGATTGAGTAGATGTACCTTTCTTTGATGTAACTTGACCATTCGCTGCTCCATTTTTTCCTTTTCTTTTTGACCGTGACAAAAGGTAATTCAACTTCGCGTGTAGCGTCCTCAGTATGAGACAAGAAAAATGACTTTAATACATTATTCATTTTAGAGGCGCCATTTCAGTCTTAATAAAAAGTTTTGAAATATTTTATGTATTTGACTGTTGCTTGATTCTTACAGTGAACGCAATATTCGATCAATTATGGAATGTAGTGATTATTGAACGTAATATCCATATTTTAATTAATTGTCGTTTAGTAGATTAGTGTCTAGAATTAAACTTGTGCTTAAATGTACACTCTAGTTGTATTTCATATTTCATTAATATTTTGTATTAGCTGTCAATAACAATTACCAGGTAACTTAAATTGGTTCTATTATAGACGAGGAATTTGTAAATTTGTTCAACTTCAAAATAATGTTTAATTTTAACTACATTATGTTTCATAAATTTCAGGCCAACTAGCCGCACAAGTAGTAGCACTAATCAAAATAATAACAGCGTTGCTTTACCGGTTGGCTTAGCTGATGATCAAGCGAAAGATTTCGATTTCGAGAAAACTGAGATGAAATATGATAGTACTGGCATGTTCCACTGGGGCCCTGCTAAAAATCTAGAAGACTGCATACTGGTACAGTATTTATATATTTTATTTTATATTATTTAACATAATGATAAAGCCTGGTTCTCACTAGTCAATGTAATTGTTCAATAAGATTGAACCTATGGCATTGAAAATAGCCTTGTGTGTGAATATTTAAAAAACCAAGTGAGAAACGAAAAATAAGAAAACCTCGACGCTGGTGGGTTAGAGAAGGGATACTACGATGGAAAAAATGAAGGTGCTTCAGTAAAGCTATTGCCAGAAGTAGCTGCAGATGACTTAGACATGTGTAGCAACCATCGAAGAAGGAGCGAAGAAAAATTCGAGGAACTACAAAAAGTGGCACCTATTATACAGAAACACACTATTATTATACACTGTATAGAGTGCCCAAGAATAGTATTTCACAATTTCTGCCAGACAATTGTAAAGCTATATACGACAGTTTATAAGACTTTATTAAGGTACGTTATGTTAGAAATTTACTTTTTTACACTGTACAATGCTATAAAATTATAAAAAGTAAGTACAAATGTTTTTAAATATTCGCGAAAGCTTGCGCTAAGATATCTCCATCATCTGCAATTTTTCTTGACACTTGAGTGCTCTTTGGAGAGGCATTTTATTCAGGTGACATGTTAAGCTCTTACAAAAAATTGGTCAAATTCGTCATCAATGTCTTTAAACTCGTTTGAAATACCTTATAACCTGTCCCTTTGGAGGAACAACAGTTACCCGCACTGATAGTTCTTGTACCGCGGCCTTGGTCGGGGTCCGGAAGCTTCTTGGCAATTGGCTCAAGCTTGACTTGGAATGAGGCGTCCGCTCATGTTGATATGGGCACCAGAGATCTAAATCTCGGATAAATAAGGGGAAGGAAGTGCACACAAAATAAAATTTACAAAGTAAAAGTAACAAAGTAAGAAATAACCACCACTTTATTACACTTTAAAGCAATGACAGTGTTAGATGGCAAAACATGTTTAACAAATGATACGGCATTAACATTTGAAAGAAGATATGACACCACAGTAATAGAGTGCAAAATATAATTGTTAAATCCAACAAATCCAAAGGATTTGTTAATCGTCAAGGACATAGTGGTCATCTAGATTCAATAAAAACTATAACCGCTTAACAATATTAAATACGGGAAAATTTAGGAGCAATTATTTTGCTTTTTATGAGTTATATGACTTGAAATTATTACAGCTTAATACACATTATTAGGGGTAGGTCCAAGTTGTAATGTGGTACAGAGGGACTCATTTTAAGTGCGGGAAGGTTTAACTATTACGCTCATTAAATGTTGGACTGAGTGAACCTTAAATTACTAGACTAGTTACTACATAGATCAACTTCACCTAGGACGTCAAATAAGATATAGTAAAACTTTTGACGTCCAGTATGTGAAATTGATTATATAATTTTTCTAAAACTTAAGTTTCTATTATCCAGATAATGTTGGGACATTTTACGTTTTTCATACATTTATGCGACTAAACGATTTTTAGCGCTTAAAGAGGTTTTATTTTATAAGTTACATTAAAACATATGAAACTTTTTACAACTAATTAGTTATTTTATTTTTAGGACCGTAATCAAGCCGCAATGACAGTACTCAATGGTCACGTAGTCGTATGCTTGTTTGCTGATCCAGATTCACCTTTAATTGGATTAAGAAATTTAGTTATGCCTTTGCGAGCAAGTAATTTTCATTATCATGAATTGAAACATGTTGTAATTGTGGGATCTGTTGATTATATCCGGAGAGAGTGGAAGATGTTACAGAATTTACCTAAAATATCCGTTTTAAATGTGAGTATAATAGAATTGAATTTTTATTTACAGAATGAGTAACAAATGGTATAATACAAATGGTCACACATTTAAGATATTCATGTTATTCTTTTATAGAGGAGGGAGAACAATTTTAGAGAATTGTGCTCACCTTCTTTTTAAAGAGATTCAAATTATTAATTGTACGGATTTTGTGGGGCAAAGTATTGCGAAGCATTCGGCCCATCTGTAGGGCATTTTTTTCAAATAATGAGAGTGAATGTTGAGGATATGACAGAAGATCCTTATGGCGCTTATTGTAAGTATGTTTCCGTGCGTTACTTTTTATAAATGAACTAAAGTTATTAAATACAACAACTGGCTTACAACTATCACGCCATTGTAAGTGAAACATAGTTCGTATAACACGTTTCTGCATTAAGAAGACTCGGTCAGCATTGACTCCTAGTCCCCATGCCATAAGACATTATGGGATAAAAAAAACCAAAGTACATTATTTTAAGTATACAGTCGCTGCAGTGATAGGAGGCAATGTTTATTGCATATGCAATTTTGGATAAACGATTTGAAACATTGTGTATCTGATTGCACCATCTCATATCAGAGTCAACCCTAAAATGAGCGAGACGCATGTCGCAAGTTGTGTTCCACACGATTGACCGAGCGTAATTTATGGAAATAATTTACAATGGACGATAAGACGATAAGATCTTGTGCACAGCGAGTACATTCGCAGCTTTATGTACGGTTTGCTCAAAGCAGCAAATAGTTGACATTGAATTACCAATAACTTTGTGGACATTGTCATATTTATACAATCTGTGTCAATTAAATTGTCTAATTGCGAGCGAACCGACTTAAAGAGAATATTCGTTATTTTTTCTTTGTTAATCTATAGACCATTTTGTTCACATGAAACACTCATTGCCTTATAGACTTTAAAGAGTTCCGTCTGAGCTGTCTTAACGAGTTGCTTATTATGAGGAAATTTGTGTCACCGGCATATGATACTAGGCGGCGTTGTTGGAGATGATATTGTTGGAGAGATTTATTTTATGTAGTTTTCTAAACTTGAGACATAAATGAGAAAAAGCGTTGGTCCGAGAACGGAACCTTGCGAATTACTCATATGTTTGCCATTACTCATATGTCTTACAAGCTGTTTCCTGTTAGATAGATATGAGGCCAGCCATATTCTTATAGTTCTCCTTATCCCTAATGAACTTAATCTGGTTAGAAGAAGGAGATGATTCACACAATCAAACGCCTTAGATAAATCAACAAATAGGCCCACAGGTATCAGTCCCCCATCCCCAGATTGCTTAATATTTCATCGCAGAAGTTTATAAAAAGTGCAGTGTTTGTTGAGCATTTTTTCCGAAACCCTCTTGGGATGAGGAAAATAGCTTATTTTTGTTGAAGAAACATAAATAGTCTATCGTTGAATATTATTAAAAAAAAATTGTAAGTCCGCAGACTATGGTGATAGGTCTATAATTTTGAAAGTCACCTAGGGGCTCCCTTTTTAAAGATAGGACATACTGCCTTCTATAATGTTGCAGGATATAATCAATTGAGAATGAAAAGTTAACTGTAAAGTTAAGTTATAAAAATAATAAAGACTTGCAGAAACTTATTTACAGTCATTTAACATCGTTAGAAGAAAAATTATACATTATTTCCCAGACCAGACAGGTCAATTGATTTGTTTGACTGGATTAAATCCTTATGTAGAATCAACATCAGAAATAAGTGAGGTTAGAAGAAGCCGACGAATTAATTGATATACGTAACGATTATAAGTTAAGATTGAAGCATTTAGAAATGAGTCTGAATACATTTTCTGCAACTGCAGTTTTTCACATCGTATCTCTCTGAAATAGAATTTACGACCCTCGTAAATATTAAAACAAAGAAGAGATAAAGACTAAAGGCGCTTGAAAATGAGATAAGAGTATATTTTTCTAAAACATGACCAAATATCAAACAAATATGCAAACACCATCAGGCCCATACTTCACATTTTATCACCAGATACCTTTTTTATAACTTTTATTGTGAATGTTTTTGTGTTGTTTGGAAATAAGCTTACTGATTTAAAAAAACTTTTATTTTTCATCTTTTATATCTTATTAACTGTAAATAGAAAAAATAATGCTAGGGGTGCCGTGACTTTTGTTTGATAATTTCAGTGTATCATCATACAAAAAAGAGAACTAATGCTTTAATGTATAGTTAGCTAGTTATTAACGGAAATAAAAGTTTTAATAAACTATATTGTTTTTATGGTAATATTTTAGATGTATGTACAGTAAAATATTTTTCTCAATTGGAAAAAATTAGATAAGTCGATTTATGGCTAAAATGGGATAACTATTGAAAGTTATAACCAAAATGCATTTTCTAAGTTCTAGTTATTATTTAGCATTTTCTAAGTTAACTTGCTAAGTTATTTTCTAAATTAAAATAGCTAAAAATATTTTGAGCGTAAACAGTGACTTCCCTTAAAAATTGTGAGGATTTCCGGGAAAAAACACCTCAAAAAATATTTTTTGCTATGTAAAACGCCGAAAATAATAGATTGATTGAGGTACTCGGAACACTTTACATAATTCGTTTTGTTTTTTGGTGTGTGAGAATACGTCAGAAATTCCTTTTGGAAAGAATTTTCAGAAAATTCAGTTCGGTGGTTTGCGCCAAAAAGGATTTGTGAGTTTTATGTGACCCCTTTCGGTGTCCTATATGAAAAGGATTAGCTAATATCATTCTATTATTATTTTGATAAATACCTTAGAAAATGCATTTTTTTTGTTTTAACTATAGGATAAATCGACTTAATTCAGTTTTGTCCATTTGAAGATAAATGAATTGATGAGATCAGTTAAAACTCAGTTTGTATCTTTTAAATTAAACAGACAGATGTTTTCAGTCACAAGATTTTTTCCTGTCAAAAACATAAATTTGAATATCAAGAAATGAGCATTTTTATGCATATTCAAAATATATATTCTTACACTTCCTAAAATACCTAATATGTCATTGTAATAACTAACATTTTTTTAGGGTTCTCCTTTAAGTCGTGCAGATTTAAGAGCTGTCAATGTGAATTTATGTGATATGTGTTGTATTTTGTCTGCAAAAGTGCCGAGTAATGATGATCCAACTTTGGCAGACAAGGAAGCTATTTTAGCATCATTAAACATCAAAGCGATGACGTTTGACGATACTATAGGTGTTTTGAGTCAAACCAACGGAGAACAGACTAGTGGAGCGCCAGTTGGTAGTCCAATCGTATTGCAGAGAAGAGGTTCTGTGTATGGAGCGAATGTTCCTATGATAACAGGTACTGAATATTTCTAGGTATTTGATTAACTTATTGTGAAGACATTTAAGATACAAATTATTATGGTTTAAAAGTCCTAGCTATCCCTACATGCGCCACTGTATTGATTGATTCATAAAAATATTTCGAAAGAGTACTTTCTTTAATTTTAAAAATGTTACGACTGGTTTGGCTAAAGTATTATATTGGATAGATTAGTGACTTATTTTTACATTTATTATTGATATGAATAGGGTGTGGTGAATAGTTATTTAATAAACAGTAAATATATAATATAATATAAGCAAGAACAAAATATACTATTTATTGCTCTTTAAAGTCAATAACTAAATTCCTGATGTACACATGTAAGATACTACATTACTAGGAATACGGATCAAACAAGGGTATAAAGAAAGAGATTAGGAAACAAGTAAGGAATATTGATCAACGGAAAACATATAAAAAACGACAAAAACTTGATTTGGAAAAAAAATATTTCTAAAAGAGGAAGATTGGTACCAGAGAAATGTATGAAACCATATGGCCGACCCTAATAGAAAAACAGTTTACAGAAAATAACGGAAAATACGCGAAAAAATATTTAACAGGTATTGGGACATTTCACATTAAGAGGCAATTCATAATATCCAACGTCAGAAGTAAACCCTGGAGAAAGGTCTAATGGTCTAAATGTTATGGTTTCACAAATATAACAATTATAATTTATAAAAATTAAATCACTTTTATTTTAGAATTGGTTAATGATAGTAATGTTCAATTTCTGGACCAAGATGACGATGATGATCCAGATACCGAATTATATTTAACTCAACCATTTGCATGTGGAACAGCATTTGCTGTGAGCGTTTTAGACTCTCTCATGTCTACTGTAAGTAGTTATTTATTACTGATTTAATGTACCTAAATTATAAAAATTTTATATTATATATTAATATATAACACTATTTTTAAATAATAGTTATAATAGCAATCTTTATTAACGGGATAGTTCCTTTATCGAATTATAATACATTGTATAATTTTACAGTAAGTTTATTTGAGTACTGGAAATATAATAACATAGTAAAATATTCTAATTAAGTTATAATATGTATCGCATTTAAGTAAATTGTAAAAACATAAAAGAGAAACAAGAGGAAAAAAGGAAAAACACCCAATAAAATACCCAATATTGATGAATATTAAATAAGAGAGAACAGTTATAAAACGCAAAATATCTAAAAATGCAGCAATCGATAACCGCTCAACGATAACAAGTTTATCAGGACAATTTAATGAAACAATAGCTTTAGTCTAACTTTAAACTTAGAACACGTAAATAAATATGGCCCATTACAGAATTAGCCGTGCGCATCATTCTACACATAGGTTCATGATACAAATAGTTAGTTGAAGAGTTTTTCACATAAAATAAATAGCAGGAGTGCTCTTAAACGGACTACGATTGAGTGCTCTTAAACGGATATCGCTTAAGAGAGTTTCACATCGTACCATTGACTATTCTGTATAAAATACACATGTCACTCACTTTACGTCTATTTTTTAAAAGTCTGGAGCGTAATACACATTCGAACTGACTCCAAAAGAGAACCATTCATGCCTAACTTACATCTAATGTTCTTTAAAAAAAATTCAATGGCATTTATATGCTTTTTATATTGTGGTAACCAGATGCAGCTACTAAATTCTAATATTGGACAAACGACACTTACATATAAGTGTTTATATATTAATAGATTAAATTGGTGAGAAAATCTAGTGATGAAACCTAATATTTTTGAGGTCTTATTTTTAATACAATCTATGTGATAGTAAAAACTGAGTTAGAATCGAAGATTACACCTAAGTCAGTAAGTGGCATTAAGACTCAGGTTTGATCTACTGAATGACATCACAACACATTTATTAGGATTAACGTATAATTGGTTTGCTTTACACATTATGCTAAAAGAGTTAGTCATCTTGTAGTTTCTGTACATCGAGGGGAGAGTTAATAGATCTAAAGAATTTCAGATCAGCAAACAACAAGAAATTTGAATTTATGAATAGGTTAGTAATATCATTGATAAATAAATTGAACAATATAGGACCAATATATAGGAACAATATGTGAATCCTGAGCAACCCCAGATGGTACAATAATCTCCGATGCGGTGAAGTCGCCGATCTTAACGAATTGTGTTCTTGATGACAAAAAGCTCTCTATCCACCGAATCATGTCACCACCAATCCCTAATGTTATTGCTATAATAAAAAAGTAATTGGCGCTTTCTTTAATTTAACAACAGCATTTAACAGAAAAGAATTTAGAAAATAATTCTACAATATCATGCGTGTTACTTACTACAGAAGCATCAAGAAACATGAAGTTGGGTAATATTGAGGTATTATTGTTTTCTCTAACATAATTTGAGAATTGGTCAGGATTCACTAATAAAACTGATTCTTTATGTTTAATGTAATTGGTGTGGCATTCTCTATCAATTTACATTTTACATTTAGCGATTTACATTTACTACGTAAATTCCCGAATTCATTATGTTCAGTTTGCAGATTTGTTAATTTATATTTTTGAGCATTTTTTGTAACAGCTATTAATTTTTGCAGTTGATGGTTGATACATGGAGCGAATTGAGAATGATAAATTTTTTTAATAGGAACAAACCTATTGACTAATTGTGTAGAACGCAGTTGTTGCAAAATTTATATGTGATGAATGCAATCGAGACCAGTTAATAGACGCTAAGCAATCGTTGATAGCCACATAGTCAGCATTTTAAAATCACTATAAGACGTCCGATAGTGGAACTTCTGTTTAGTTTAGCCATAATCACTGCATTATCCTCTTGAGGCAGTGGCATTTTTAGAGAAAATGTATAAATATTCATGTGTCAAACAAATTTAGTATAGGTAATTGATTCTACAAGTGTTATATCAGGGTAGTTTATGCTTCCAGAGTCGTTGTTACTACTTTCATTTTCTATTTGTACATTGTCAACCACATGGATATCTACATCCCTTAAGGAGCCCGTGCAATATTCTTTCGAAGATATGGAGGCATTAGTGTCTTTGTTATCCGTCTCCCTGCTTTCGTCGCTGTCGTAGCAAGTATCTACCTACATATAAGATATATCAGCAACTGCATCCTCTAATTCTTCGTCGGATAGTGGTCGGTTCATCCTAAAATTATTTCACTATTGAAATTAAAATCGTATGATAAAATACATCCCACATTATAGCACTGCAAGGATGTATAAGTCGTAGTACAACAAAAGATCAACAAAAGCTAAATAATGCATACAAGTCATTTCATTTTTATATAAACGTTAAATGCAACTTAACTCTTTTTTGTGTAATTAGAAACAGATATAGATTTTCAGTCACATTACGCGTCGATTACGCAAAAGCATTCGATAGAATACGACATGACAAACTGGTTGAGATGCTATGTGCCAAACAAATCGACG
>WYDF02125345.1:0-10055 GCA_009867245.2 Adranes taylori
GTTAAAGAATGGACAGCCAGGGGAGGCTGTGCTGTTGTGTAGCGAAAGGGTGTGGGCACTAGGATATGCTGATGATTTTGTATGTATGGCTGCTAGTAGGGAAGAAATGAAAGAGACAATAGAGAGTGAATTGATATATGGGTAAAAGAGGGTTGGAGATAAATATGGAAAAGACGAAAATGATGGTATGCAAAAGAGGGGGGAGGGATAGTAAGAAGGATGTGTTTGAGATGAATGGAAAGGTAATTAATTGAGTGTGTGAGCATATAGGATATAGCTGAGTCGGACGGGAAGTAATTATGAACATGTGAAGATGATAGTGAAGAAAGCAGGAATAGTAGCAGAGAGATTAGGGAACGTGTGGAAGACTAAATTTGGAGACTCGGTAATAATGAGGTTCAGACGTCTTGAAGTATGTGTGGAGAGTATAATATTGTATGGAGCGGAAGTATGGGCGGTAAGGGAGAGAGATGGGATAGAAAGAGTGACAATATGTGAAAAGGATTTTGGGAATCGATAAGTTAACTCCCAGTGAGATTGTGTTGCAGCAAGTTAATTTGAACACTTGCTGTGTAAAGGGGGTAAAGAAGGTGGTAAAGTATGAAAGAAAGGTGATAACAGGTGTGTGTTATAGAGGGTGTAGAAAAGGGAGTGACTGGAAATAAATCGGTGAAGGATCGAAAGAAAGTACATGAGATATGTGGATGGTCGATGTGAGAAGAGTATGATAGGATGATGGAAGGTAAGGAGTGTGAAGTGGAAGTAGAGAAAACGATGAAGGATGTGGAAATGCAAGAGAGGAAAGAAAAGATAAGGGTAAGCCGATCCCCTTATTCGTTCGTTGGCTGACCTACATTCCCGATGGGATTTGCACCAAACCTTCCTCTAGGTTGCTCAGCGTAACGGAATCCACCAGCGTGAAGGTGAATGTCGGAGTTGATGTACAGAGGCTTTGGAGCATAATGAGCCTAAACTTTGGTCCTAAACATTTCGATATTACTTGATGTTTCTGACTGTGGAAGAACTTTTTATCGCATCACGCGTTTTATTGTGAGGTGAGAAGAGTGGTAGTATTTGTTGTGACGAAAAATAGGAAACATTTTTTTTATATCCGAATTTATTTCGTATCCGAATTTTTATACATCGGATCATGTATAATATTGTCATGTTTATTTTTGGTGCGACATTAAATTAGAATAGTTGTCCCAAGCTCCTGTTGGTTGGAAAAACTCCCAATTCATTAGGGATCAGAAAAAATATTAATAACTTTACGGTAGAGCTATAAAAATATTCTATTAGAGCTTAAGCGTGGCGTAGCTACAAACAACTTGACAGAACAATAAACGTCACAGATGGATTAATTTAATAAGAGGCCCTTGCTGGTTTAAACTATTTGAAACTATTATGCAGCTTGAAAGAAGCAAGTTTGGTCCTTTAGGAATTAAATCATTAAATCACTGCGCAATACATAGAACTATCTATAAGAAATAAAACTATCAATGAGTTTAAAAATTCTATTATCAATCAACAAATTATTAGTACAATGTCACAATTGAATTTAAGTTTGATAAATAATGGTTCAAGACATCTTAAACATTTTAAAATTAATTCACAACTCTATTCTGATAAAATATAGCTCAGCGTACAATGTTTAGTTACGTATAAAAATTATTAGCAATGCTGGCTGCCTTAATTTAAGCAGTCCGATAAAATGATTATAATTATAGTACAATTATTTCGCAAGATTGCGTCATTAAATAACTATTGGTTGTGCAATAATCAAATTTACTTTAACTTGTTATTTTTAATCTTTAAATTAAATGATTGATTGCGATCATTTCTCTAGTCATTTCTCTAGAATGAATAAAATAATAAGTTGACTTACATGTCTCTATTAAACTGAACTGATTCTAGTTGTCGCATAATTACAAGCGACTAAATAAATACACGAACATGATTACGTTCTTTACGAAGTATAAATAATTTAGTAAGTACTGAGAGAGCCGAGTCAAAGAATATTAAACGACTTCACGCAGCAAAGTGTCGTGCGTGTTCGCTTATATAAATTGCGTCCCTGCTTATATCTTTTTGGAAAACCTGGAAAGAGCCCGCAGCTACAACAAGAAAAGAGGGGACTGCTCCCCGGCTGCAACGACGCTCGACTGTGAAAACAGTGAGTCTCTCTCTCTTTCTAACTAGTTAATTGTCTATTTCTCTCTGCTTTAAAGTCTAGGATTTTATGGAACATGCTGATTTTGTGGAACTGACTACCAGTTCATTTTTGTAGTTTGAAGACCGAATCGACCCGACGAGGTCCGGAGAGTAACAACTGTAAATAGCTACTATTAGTAGATGAACGAAATGTCTGCTATGAATATCTATCGACGTACGTTTTATAGAATCGAAGGGATAAATCCTAAGATGCTTATTTTGTAATTAACAGGAACGTTTGTCGTTTACTGTAGTGACCTATACAGTAGAGTCTCATTAATTTACTGAATTCATTTATTTGAGCATAGATTTGGTTTAAAATTTAATTGATTACAACTTTGACATTGAATTCTTCACTGTTTTACTTCTCAGCCATTTCTATCGTTACAATATTACACCGATATGATTTACTTTAATGTGTAAAGATAATTAATTTACTAAATTGCGTAAGTGCATCCAATCGATAAATATTATCCCTTTTTCCAAATTTTTGTGTATAAAACAGAATATTAATATTTTGTCAAATTAATCTAAATCTATTCCGTCAAGACAAAATAACGCGTTATAATAAAGTGGTTTTAGTATTAAAATACATCACGAAAATCTGTGCAAAATGTATGCTTAATTGAATTAAGTTAGTGTTCTTCTACTTAATTGCTGGATATTAATGGAACAATACAAGGAATTAATGTTTTTAAGTCCGATTCCCGCTTATATCTCGCTCTTCGGAATACGGCTGTTATTAAAATTTGAAAACGGCGCTAGGGCTGTAATAAACTTATTAAGCATTATATAAACAACAGGAGTTGTCAAACTGATTCTGAGTTAGCGAAGTTAAATTTATTGTTTGCGCATTGCACTTAATATTTCATATACGCTTTTTTCTCAAAATCGTTAAAATTGCATATATCAAACTGCAAATAATTCATTATTTGCAGTTTGTTTATAACCAAGATTCTTTTTTTGTCTTTTTTTACGTAGGAAGTGGAGAAACCTTCAAAAGGCGAAGGATGCCCGAGCATACAACAGTGTGGGACTTCTACCACACTAAAACTCCACTCCCTGTTGGGATTGTGTATAGTTTAGGGCGATTGGAGAGTTTGTTTGAAGGAGGCTTTAGGATTTATCATCCTCTTCAGCCTGGAACTCGTAATGGGTGGAATGCTTTTAGAAATTATAGTAAGCTGATAGCTTGCAGAGAGTGATAAGATTTACGCTGTAGCAATCGCTTTACAGCCAAAGGAAACCTTGACCATAGCATGGTCAATTGAAGAGGGAGTTTGGTTTGGTGGGGTGAGCTGATTTGCTGGTTGACGAGTTGGCGGATGTGGTAATGGTCTGCGTGGTGGCAGTTTGCTACGGTTGGTAGTGACTGGCTTTCCAATCAGAACGAAGATTTGTGTAGGCTATTAGGTTGTTTTCTGCATCACGTCGAGTTGGATATTTAGACTGTAGAGATTTTAGATGATCTGTGATAAGCTGAGCAGAGCAGTGTTGATATAGTAATGCACTCGGAAATTGGAAGTGTAACCTGTCAAGATTCTTTTTCATTTAAAGGAAAATATATCTGCAACTAAATTTCGATGTAATATAATTATTGGATAAACCACAGCGTCCCCTGAACTGTATTAACATTTCTTCAATAGTCGTAAAGTCGCCAATACTTTATTTTTAAAATTAGAAACAAATTCCCCAAAGAATACATATATTTAATAGGGACCTATTAAAAGGCCTGTAATTTATTTAATTAAATCTTATGTCGACTAATATATATCTTCTAGGACTCATGCAGACTCTGAATTCCTCCGAATAGATTCCATCATTACATGATACTAGATTAAAATTCGTATGGTTTTGTTTCTTCAAACCACACACGTAAAGAAAGCCAAAAACAATAACCTTTCTTCTCGAGTGGTTTCTTCATAGTCTCTAGCTCTGAAATATGATTCTTTTTGGGAACGTATAATAACGTTTGCACCGTTAACAAATTCGTCTAGCATTTGAATTGTTAAGTCAGTAGTTGCAGTCAGTCAGTAGTTGCAGATGGCCGATTCTAAACACCGTTCCACCCTTCTGGAGCTGTTCCTAAATCGCCCTAAACATGGGTCTAGCATAAATAGTTTGGTGGTTCGGTCATTTGAAACTCCAAGATGGCTGATGATAGGGCATTTCCGGTTGTCATTCTGGGGGAACCCCTGACTTGATTTTTTTAAATATGTTGGGTGTAATGGTCTCCAACGCCTACGAACTGGGGTCTTGGGGTCCGCGTGAAGACTGCTCTGTACCGCGACCTGCGTGGGGACTCTGTTCTACAGCAGGGCCTCTGGGGAACTCTGCGCTGCGCCAAGGCCTGCAGGAGGAGGGGGGGACTCTGCTCCGGGACCTGCGTGGAGGACCATTTGAATTTGAGGTTATGTAAGTAGATATTTTTGTAACTGGCATTTTCTACTGTCAATAGGTGGTAATTCCCCGAACGCTGTCTATCTCAAGTCACGTGTTCGATTTAAAGCTAAACATTTTTTTATCGCGAGATGAGATGCTTAGTATTTTTTTCCCAATTGTTTTTGACTGACATATATTTAAATAATTAAATCTATATTTGCAATAAAATTAGATAATTGGGTTTTATTAATTATTAAATTACAGTATTATTTTACAATATTAATACATACATTAACAATATTACTTTTACATAATACAATATGTTACAATAAGCGTATAATTAATATATGCAATATATTTAAACAATGAATTTTAAACAAATCTACAGAAATAGATATAAACAAATAATCAACAAGCAGCAATAATACAATTAACAAAAAATTACAATATAAAAAATGAAACAGATAGTTTATAATATATGTACAATATAAAAAAATGAAACAATAATATAGAATAAACAGTAAGAATACAAAAGGGACAATATATAAAATGAAACTGAACAAATAAGCATCTGTCAGTTTTTGTTTTCCTTCATCATTTTTCCCCCCTTCTTATTAGGAATGGGTATCATGATCCATTTCTTTTATTATTTCCTTTGAAGAATTGTCTTCTCCATTACCAACTTCATTATTTTCTATTTAGTTATTTTCCTAATAATTTATGCGATAGCTTGCTGTTTTTAATCGGAAGTTTGATTTGGATTTCTAACTGGAACAGAATATATAAAATGAACAAAAAGGAATAACTAACATTTATTACGTAACTTACAATTCCATCATAGCACAACTTACAAAAACATACTTACATAATTAGTGGCTACGTGTATGTCGTGCATTCGACACAATTGCAGTACTCAAATCTCATTTTAACTTTATGGAGATCGCGTGTAATTTAGATCAATATAATGAATTTGTTTTGAATAAGGTTATTCCTTGATAGTAGGATGTTCTTCCGTTATACAGTGAAAATATAAAAGGCGTCAAATGTATGATGGTACCCCCTATTTTTAAAATAAGTATTTTCTGCTAATTTGAGCACAATTGGTTAATATTTAGAGGTCACGCAATGAACCAATATGTTAAGAAAAGTTCAGATAGGCATACTCGCTACTCGTATTTAATTACTCAAGCGAAATACTTAAACCGTAAATCAGTTAGTGTTATCTTTGCGCTGGTAGCGAAAGTAAAGGTAACATAACCTCACATAATATCCATTCTCTTCTATCTAACAACAAATAGTCGTGTTTAATTCAGAACACACACGTAGGCTGATAAACCACATTGCGCTCGTTAATGTTATTAGTTTTTTTTACTTAGCATTGCATAATCTATTTATGAATGGCTAAGCGGCCTTCAACCAGTCAGAATACCGACATTTGACTAATCGAAGATACAAGTGAAAAAATCCTCGGAATGAGACTTCCTACGTAGAGGCAAGCCATCGGTGTTTTTTAACAACATAAGGTTTTGAGTAAGAATGTGAGAGAAAGTTCTATTTATGCAGTTAGACATGTTTTACAAATATGGAATAAGGCAAGAATTCCGATAAGTTTAAAACGAAATGCTGTAGGATAGCTGGAAAAAATATTTGAGAGATAGGTCAAACTTAGAAAAGTTCAAAGCGTGTAACAGAAGTTCAAGAAGCAAACGAAAACATTCTAAATAAAGAAATGGAGAAGTTATTCGACATTGCTCATATTCACGGCTTAATTATAATAAAAATTTTGGAAGGATTTTTATAACTACTATGCTGCTTTTTATATTTTATTCTGTTTGTAACATAAAATATGCTTATGCTTTTACATGAGATTTGAGGGTTGGGTTAGGAATTCGCTTGTTCTTAATTCTTATAATAGAGTACTTAATTTCGTATATGATAAACACAGAAAGGTAATAACAAGTTTAAATAGTTTGGTTTATTGTTTTAGTATATATAACTGCAAATATATGACTCGAAGCGCGATTTTAAATGACTAACAATAATAGTGATTCTAAATATAGTTCAAAATTAGTTAGGCTGAACCAGTTTTCTTCTTCCATTAAAAAAAAAAAATTAAGCAAATAAAGAGTGACTACCTAAATATAATTGTACGTATTTTATTCTATTATGTTTCTTAAGCTATGAGTACGGTTCTGGAATGGAACTTCTGTTCTATTCTAATGTCGTTGAAGTTGCAATTGCCGACGTTGACTGGATTAAATAATCGAACCTTGGTTGAATAATACACGGATGAAGGTCGAACTGAACATTGGCAGATGTAGAACTTTATCATTGCGCTGTTGGGGTAGGATTTTCGTAGATATGCGCGGAGGTGTATAAATGCATTGTAACGTTGTGATAATAGTCTTTTTGTTGATGGATAATGATGTGGATATTGAATAATAATTTGCGTTAACGGAATTAATTTGACCTTTGCCTTAAATACTTAAACAGTCGTCGGTATGTCCTTGTAGTCTCGGATGGTGTGTGCTTCTAGGTCGGTGCATAGGTAACGTCTTCTTCATCGATGGCAAGGCTACTGGGAAAAGAGTATAACAATAAGAGTAGAAGAAAATGATAATTATTTGGGAATCGAAAGATTCAGCAAAAGATGTGTCGTCGATACTTAACCTTTTTTGTTTCGTAGAAGTTGAATTTTACTTTTTGTAGAATTTTAATTTACTTATTTTTTATTCGTAGATTTAATATGTTGATAGAATATTTGAAAATTTACTATTGCGTTTTAATATTAGATCAATTGATGGCTACGATAGTTTTCGCTGACCAAAAGAAATTGATTAGGTCTTATTTCAGAATTAAAGCTTTGGACCGCCGCGAATGGGTTCTCGCAGCACATCCAAAGACAACAACTCAAAAACTGCGTCTGAGGATTACTGGCCTGAATGGCTTCATTCATGCGAATTTTCTGGGACAGGAAGCTGCTCCTGATGGATCGTTTGAGTTGTGGCGTATTGCTTAAGCCGATGGCTTTAGACGGCGTCTGCCGCAAAGAAAATGGAGTTTGAAAAAACCTCTGCTACAAAATTTTTAGGAAGGTTATACTTCCGACCAATCAAAAGTTTCTTCCTGATACGTTAAGAAAATTAAGGATCAAAGTTGCATTATTTTGTTGAGGGTTATCTAGAAAAATGTAAGTAGCGGTATATACAAACGGTAGTGGGTTACATCAGCGGTAGTAATAGGAGCCTGATGCGGTCAAAATCTAGAAGGATGCATAGAAAACGCTTTTTGTTCTCATATATGGATTTATCATCCAATCAGATTTATTGAAAGCCGAAAGGGTAAAAATCTTATCCGGCATTCCGAAAATGTAGTGGATGAAATACTTGATTCGATTCTTGTCGAAACAAATATTCACCGACAATAAAAAATAAATAAATGTGGTTGCGCATATTGGAGATCTAAAAAAATCTCATATACTATACATCATTGAGTGCCGCTGTCGTTTTCTGACCGGCGGTGAGCATCAAAGCTTTGACGCGACATATGCCGCCTGCTTTCCCGTTTCGATGAACCTGTTTGATGGTTTAGTTGCATAGATGTGTACGCTTTTGCATGTTTTGGTACGTTTATCGGAAGCTGTGATCTTCTAACTGACATTCTGGATTTTATGTTAACGTATAAGGTTATATTATATTGTTTTCTCGATTTAGCTGGATACTTACATATACTATATTTTTTTAACGAATTAAATTAGATTAGTCAATTTATATATTATGTTAGAGGATTACTCATTCAGTTTATGATTTATTGAGGAATTGCTTATTGCGATTGTTAATTAATTGAACTAATGGGGATACGATATCAATAATTCGACTTCGGTATCTGTCAATTCAAAGAATGATGTATTTAAATTTCGGTCTCTAAGAAGTATTGTAATAGCTTCTGCTAAAACTGGGAGAGATAATAATAGTAAATAGAGATAATAATAGTTTCATCCTCCTTCTCACCTTCGTCTTCGGAATCGATATTGTTGTTCCTTTCGATTATATTTCTTTCTCAGAAACATTGTCTTCTGTATTACCAAGTTCATTCTTTTCTATTTCTTTACTATATTTGGATTTCTAACAGGTACAGAATATCTAAAATGGATAAAAGGAATAAATATATTTTTACGTAACGCATAATCCGATCATAGCTACACGCAGCGACACTATTTAGTCGCCACATACAATCCGTACACTCTACACAATTGCAGCACTCAAATCTCATTTAAACTTTATGGAGATCACTTGTACCGTTTCATGGATTTGCTTTGAATAAAGATGATTATTTACTCCATTACACCAATTTCTACTGCCTTCCTCTCGTCCCATACGTTTCACTCCTTCGCATCTCTTTGGTCTTTATTTACAAAGCACAATCTCTTAAGTAAGTTATCACTTGTTTGCTCAGACGATTGGTTCTTCTATTGTTTTACTTACTTCTCTCGTTGGTGCCCTTAACATTTGCTACTAGAATTTTTCTAATTTTGGAATATGTGACGTAGTTTTAGACTTGATACTTTTGTATTTTCTGTATTATGACGAAACCTCTGTTATATTGCACTACTTATATTATAAAGATGACTAAACATTTATGTTGTTTGTTTAAATTTTATTCAATTTCAATGTATAGTTATCTAATTTTATTGTTATTTGAAATGAATTTAGTACTAATCCAAATATAAATTGAATTTTAATAAATCATTTCGAATTTTCAATTATCGTACATCAAGTTTGTTAGATTCAAAACATACTTCATATACATAAAGTATTATACAAAACTTGAAATTGTATTGTTAGTTAAATCTCTATCCCCTTGTATTTGCTTACGGCTATATATGTATATATGTCGGGATGGATAAGTGCGTGTGTCCCACATTAGCGAGAGGACGGTCGGGTTTAATAAACGGACGCGACGCCGAAGGCCGTGCTTCGACGGCAGTGGGCGCCAGTCAGTCAGACGCTGTTTCTGTTGCTCTCTGGCTACTTGCTGCCTCTCATGAGTGATGTGTACATGTATATATTCTAGGCAAGAGAATCGCAAACCATATGTAATAATATATATGAAATAAATTGTCGAGTAACAGTGACACTCAATTTGATCCATTGGTTATAATTTTAGTTGCTCCGCATCTAATCGATTATGTTTAGAAAAAGTTATTTCATAAATATGTGTTGGAATTTAAATATTTCTCTTAATTTCCCACAAAACTGACATTTTAGAATTTCATAAAACTGGAAGAAGTTTTCAAAATAATTTTTTATTATTTAAGTATATATTGCCAAGATTGGAGAAACTTAATGGTTGGAGAAACTTATTCTGCCTCATGGTCATTTATAAATTCTTCTTCTTATTGCGCCGTCTCCCTTCGAAGGTTGGCGATCCAACTGGCAATAATTACTCGTGAAACAGCTCCT
>WYDF02125356.1:0-10055 GCA_009867245.2 Adranes taylori
ATAATATAATGTGATTAAATCAAATTGTCATTTTAGGCCAGATTTCTGAAAATTGCCGTGGCAATCAACGTGTTAAGATATTCTGGCTGGAGCAGATACGTATTTCAAGTATTAGGGTAAATATTGGGTATTCCCTTTTAGTAGTCATTCAAAGTCTTCGACATAACAACTACATCACGCCCGGATATTGAAGCCATCTCAAAATTTGTTTTAAACATTGCATGTCGTCTATTTACAGACTTCTTTAACAAGTAAGTGAAACGGAACTAACTAGTTGAGACAACTCAGTAGGTGTTTGTTTCTTTTAACAATCGTAATTATATATATATGGATTTGCTTTCAACTGGTTAGTTCCGTTTCATCTATTGTTAAAGAAGTCTGTAAATAGACGACATGCAACGTTTAAAACAAAATTTCAAATGGCTTTAATATCCGGGCGTGACGTAGTTGTTAAGTCGAAGACTTTGAATGACTACTAAAAGGGAGTACCGATGATAGTTACCCTAATACTTGAAATACGTATCTGCTCCAGTCTGACTTTTTTAAGCTATTTGTGATTACACATGTCAGCAACAGGTATCTGAAATTGGACTAGCTCATCTAATTGTAATAATTAAATAGATTTGTAAGTATTTCAAAGTGTAGTGTGGAAGAAACTTGTTAAATATTATCGTGTCGCGCGGCCGTCCTAACCACTAATCCGCCAAGTCCTACCTAGGCGGAAAGGGGGATTAGGACGTATGGCTTGAACGCATCTACCACGTGTAATGTCAAAATTGGGTCCGTGGTAACCTCCGATGTCAATATGGTCACTTGTGATGAGCTCTTTCATAATACATTTAAAAAATCAATCGGATAACCCAAACCCAACCAAACCATGTTAATCTATACCCGGGCACCAGATGCAACCTGACAAATAAATTAAGTATTAAATAAAGAAATTTGAAAGGTAATGAATTCTTATTTATAATAATAAATTAGGGAATTCTATTGTCAGAGTTTTCATTTAAAAAAAAACTATAAACTTACAAAATAAATCCATTTTATCTTGATAGGCTGTTCCACTATTATTTCTTTCAGATTTCATTTGCTCTAAATATTCAGTATCATCCGGCGGATTTTCGATATCAAATCTCTGTTCATCCAAAGAACATCTAGTTTCCTTCATCAGCGTTTGTTGAATTGTATCAATTATATTTTTTTCAATACATGATTTCGTTCTGGCGTTATCTTCAATCGAGGAGCTATTACTTCTTAATAACTCTTTACTTTTCTCCTTATTAATTTCAATCTCGACTTCATTTGATGCTACTTCAATTCTACTTACCCCAACTTTGTTCTTACTATTATCGTTGACATTTTCAAAATCGTCGATACTGAATAAATTAAGATCACTCTTTTTGTCGTTTACACCTTCCTTAAAGCTTTTAATTTGTGATACGGCATCGGATTGTTTCAAGGTTTCCAAAATATCTTCATTACTTGCAAATAAGTTGTAAGTTAAAGACGATTTATTTGCAGAATGTGTAGGAGGAAGAGTTTTAGTAACATTGACTGTACTTGTAAATAAACTATTACTCGCATTTTGTACACTTCCGTCAATTTTGCAAGGCTTATGATTAGTTTTTGGTTTAGACTCATTCCCCAATGACAATGTAGGTTTATTGCTTAATATTTGATCACTTACTTTGTGCTCTTTAGCAACATTTTCACGTGTTTCAATACTTTTGATATTTCCTGAAACTGGCCTAGAATCTTTAGAGTTTCCATTATCAATAGTTCTGGGTTCCTTACATGCATTGGAGGTTGTAATCTGTTCTGAATTCATTAAGCCATTAGAAGTATCTTTAATTGTAGATTTGCCATTTATGATATCTTGCGAATTTATTATGGATTCAGATGTGTCAGGAGCACTGAGTTTAAATTTTCTATTTACATTTGCAATCTTCTTAGGATTACTACTAAAAATGTCTGTTAGATCTTCAGAGTCATTATCATCAAACAATCCTAATTTTTTAACAGTTTTTCCAATCTTATTTGGAGTAGATCCCGACGAACTATCTAAACCTCCTGCAACATCATCTAAGTCCTCAAACAATGAAGATGTTTTCGATCCCTTTGCATCATTTGCGTCACTAAATAAATTAGACGAAAATTTATGTATGCCCATATTTGAAAATAAATCATCATCAAAAATATCGCTATCATCAAACAAGCTAATTTTTTTTGGTTCATCTTTCAATTTTTCGGTTTGAATGGGTTCACCAGGGTTCATTGAATTTTTGGTGGTACTTTTTACGTTTTTCTGAAGTTTGTAATCATAATCGTCAGCATCTTCGAATAAATCACTTTTGGAAGATGAAGATGTTTTCATTTTTGCATCATTTATTAATAAATTATCATCTATTAATATCCTTTTATTTTTAGGTTTAACCTTTTTCAGATTATGAATAGCATTAGTAGATTCACCAAAAACGGTATTGTGAAAGTCTTTCGTCTTTAAGACCGGAACATTAGAAGGGTTTTCAAATTCCTCCTCACTGTCGCTACTATCAGACAAGAATTGTCTGCTTTTAGTTAAAATTGAAGATAACTTTCCTTCTGTTGTCGATTGAGGTTTTCCAATCGATACCTAAAAACAATTAAATGAAAATTGAACTATTTCAAGAAAATTTTAATATAAAACCTTTGTATTAGTTTTTGTGATATCAAAATCAATTTCTGGCGGTTCATCACTAATAAATGGTGGTAATTTCGATGATACTGAACCCAATATGGATTTGTTCGATTCAAATTTTGGAACTGTACTAAACATTGAATCATCACTATCGGAATTATCAAAAAGTCCATCAGACTTTAACTGGAATAAAATAAAATAAATAATTTTAAGTATTAAAAATGAGAAATTTTAGACGTACAACACTTTTGTTCTGGTTGGAAGTAAATGTATCTTTAGTTTCAGAATTTCTATTAGGTATCACTGATGATGAGTCAAGATTACCTGCAAATGAAAAAGATTTATTGTTGCAAAATTTATCCATTTATCCCAATTAATTTTTATTTAAATAAAGAAAGTAAGTAATATTTACTACCTGCAGTAAGACAGATTTTTGATTAGATCGGTGCTAATTTCGAAAGTTGTAAATGATAAGGAAATTATAAGAATTAGTTTAACCCTTTAAGTGTCTCTGGCTAAAGGATTAATGCTACCACCAGTTATTTCGTTTCAAAGTTCTCTGGTAGCTATAGCTACCATAATGTGTTAAACCTTATTGCTTTCTTTGGCTTCATAAAGGTTTTGTGGGAAATATATGTACCGGCAGGAGCTGCCATCTCTGATATATAAATGAAAACATAAATTAGTGGTAAATATAGATTCCAGTGAGCCTTAACGTAAGCGACATTGGTAAAAAAAAAATAGTAAAGTAATATTAGTTCTCAGTGTGTGTGCCTATTTGTAAAATTTATTATAATTTGTGGTGAGTATTAATTCTTTATATATATTTCTAATATTTTTATAAGAGGTTTTTTTAATAATCATTGAGTTTTCTAAAGAAAATATAAAAAGTATTATGAAGGTGCACGATTTCTAACCTATATTTTTATATTGAACACGTGCTACAGCTTTTTATTTATATGTGCATAATTTTTAGTATTTATAAACTTACAGATTATGTTATATACTTTCACACTGTGTGTATTGTATTTCTGTTAATCATTGGGCAGGCTTATTATTTTGATATTTTTTAGTTTTTGGCATGCAAAATTCATCATGGCGCAGAAAAGAAAAGCGTTAACGGACAATGAATTAGAATATTATTTAGATAATCCTGTATCAGACGAAGAAAATCTGATTTTGATGGAGACTCAGATGCTGAAGACAATTTATCACTATCAAATCCACAAACAACTCAAATATCAAATGTAAATTCTACTTTAGATCCATCAATTACAAACAATACTGAATTAGCAGACTTTGATGACTCATATTCTAATGGTGATGATTCTGATTTGGATCCAACATTTGATCCTGAAAATTCTACTAGGAAAAACGACCGTGGACAATTCATTTATTCGAAGATTTGTCGGAAAGTGAAGTTGAGAATGAGAATGCTTACCACGAGAAGTCTAAGACAACGTTTTCTTGGTACAAGGGTAATCAAGCACCACTACATTTTTCCACATTTAATTTTACCCAACGTTTTTCACGTAAAGTTTACGAGTCCAATAAAGACATGACTGATGCCAACTTAGATATGGAAAAAGAGGAATTGGTAGCTTTTTTGGGTGTTCTGATTATAATGGGCTTTCATTCGTTGTCTATTCTAAAGCTTTATTGGTCATCGGATCAAACTTTTCATGTTGAAAGAATTTTTAAAAATACTAACAAATTTGCATATAAGTGATAATTCTAAAATGCCACAACCTGGAAATCCAAATTTTGATAAACTATATAAAATTCGACCGCTATTAAACCATTTAAAACAGAAGTTTTTATCATACTTTTTGCCATCAAGAAACTTATCAGTCGACGAGAGCATGATTGGATTTCAAGGAAGAACATCATTAAAGCAATATATGCCCATAAAGCCAATAGAGCGCGGCTTCAAAGTGTGGTCAATAGCATGTGGTGAAACTGTGTACCTACTTGATTTTGAAAATCAGTGAAGCATATATTAGGGAAAATCAGTGAAGCATCCTGATTCTGAGATGTTGGGAGAAAGTGTTGTATTAAATTTATGCAAACATTTTGAAAGAAAATGATATTGTGTTTACTTTGACAATTTTTTTTCTACATTGCCTTTATTTCAAACGTTGTTAGATAAACAAATATCACTCTGCTTATTCATCCAGCTGGAAATCTAGACGTTAGTGGATGAAAATATTTTTTTATCTGTTTGATGCGGCTGTAATAAACAGTTATCTTTTGTACAAAGTAATTATGAAAGAAAACAAAAGAAAACCTATGAGCCACTTATTATTTAGAAGTAGTTTGGCAATGACCTTATTTTAAATTTCTCTAATAGAAAACATCCAGGTCCACAAAAACTTGCTACTATAGATCAAATTGTAATGCATCTTGCAATCAAAGGAACATATCGTCGTATTAATTTTTTACATCAAATCCAGATGTCAAATGTCGTTTCGTCAAATCCAGTGCTAACAAAGTACAAAAACGTTCAATTTTATCTGCAAACAATGTAATGTAGCGCCTTGTAAGGCTTGCTTTGAACCATATCATAACAAATAGTGTCATAGAAATAATAAAATATGGTTTCTATATTTACCAGTGTTTTCAATACATATCAAAGTCTTCTAAAGGTTCTCTGGCAACATTATTTACCATTAGTTTAAAACAAAAAACATAGATAAATATTTTTTTTATTATTTTTATCAGCCTTTGTATTTTGTAGAATGTCATTTAATTAAAATACTTTATTACTAAATAAAAAAAAGTTTTGCACCTTAACGTAAAAATTAAGAAAAACAGTAAAAGGGTTAAAATTGAGACAGGGTGGACACATATTTCTGGCATAATAGCGTAGCTTTTATCAACACCCTCTCTTACCAACTATAGGCGCAATGTATCATTGCATCGAATTTCGAGTCGGATACTTAACAAGTACGTTATATGCCTCTGTAACCAAATTCTAATAATTTCCTTTTTGAACGCAAAGTATATGCAAATTTGCATATGTTAACATGTTAATATCTATTTATTTGTTGTATACTGCATTTGATATAATGCATTGCACCAGCTGTGTGTAATACATTTGGACGAAATAGCACCTTACAAATTGAGATGAACTATGAAAGTGTTTATATTTAACCAATGAAGCAAGGGACTTTAACAATCAAAGTGCGCCTCGCATAATACTTCTATTGGGTTCTTTTTCTGAGAAGCGTTGGACCACCCTAAAGCTAGCCCAAATTGTTTCTACAGTGATCTTAATTGAAAAGTGGACTTTAAGAATCAAAGGTCAACACCTTGTTAAAGTCCAATTTTCAATTAAGATCACTGTAGAAACTTTGGCCATCTTTAGGGTGGTCCAAGGCTCCTCAGAAAGAAAACCAATAGAAGTATTATACGATGCGAACTTTGACTGTTAAAGTCCCTTGTTGCTTTATTGGTTAGAAATAAACACTTTGATAGTCCAAATATATTACACACAGCTGGTACAATGCATTATACCAAATGCAGTATACAACAAATAAATAGATATTAACATCTTAATAAATGCAAATTTACATACACTTTACGTTCAAAAAGGAAATTATTAGAATTTGGTTACAGAAGCATATATAGCGTACTTGTTAAGTATCGGACTCACAATTATGCAATGACCATTGCGGCTATACTTGAAAAGAGAGGGTGTTGATAAAGGTTACACCACTATGCCAGAAACACGTGTCCGCCCTGCCTCAATTTTTAAACAAATTCTTATAATTCTTTATTATTTACAATTTTCGAAATTAGCACCTATCTAATTAATTTTTATTTAATTCTATTAATCGAAATTTTAAAAATGATGTTAAATACCTGAATTATATTCCAATTTCTTTTGATTTGATATAGCAATTTGATCCCAGAACAATTCATTATCATTATCATCAAATAAATGGTCTTTTGTGTTGAATAAACTTCGCGACCGTGAAGATGATATATCATCATAAACATCTAACGGCGGTGGTTCATCAGAAATTAAACGCCCTACAAAAATGTTTAATAAAATCATTTCAATTTCAAAGTATATATGACAAAGCATTACCAATATGTCTTGCTTGTTCGATATTCTTCTGTATGGGACGCTTATTAACTTCCGGACCATTTAAATAATTGTCTTGTTTGTTCTGAGTCACCATATGACCTAATCTAGCTGCTAACTCATCAGCAAAATTGATTTTTGTAGATGGAATCTTTCGAGATAAATAGCAAAATTATTATTCATACTTATGTTACAGAAAACAGTTAGTCTTAATAAACTTTAATTGAGAAATAACCGCGATGAACTCAATATAAACAGTGGCGTACTACAAAGCTCTATTCTTGGAACAACGCTGGTAATTTTCGACAATAACAGTCTGTTGTTGGCATTGAATTAACAATGTGTATGTCTGAAGATGACACGAAATGGTTGAAACGAAGTTAAAATTTAACCCTTCTCGTATAAGTAATAAATTACGCAACAAATGTGTTTCCATTTGATCATATTATGGATTTTGGTTTTATGCAATCAATTGAGAGCATGTTAACTTAATACCTGATATTTTATGACAAGTTATAATAATATGAGATTTCAAGGGTACGTACGCATAAAAATGACCCTAAACTTTTAACTGTTATTTCATTTTTATAGTTTATTTATTTATTTACGGAAAATCTCCATTACATCACAATGTGTTTAAAGTAATTTAATACATGTCGTATTAACAATAGAAAGAAGAAAAATATAAAATATATATAGTATTAATAAACATCAGTAAAACAAATTATAAATAAAAGTACAAAAATAAGTAAACTTACAAAAATAAATTAAACAACTAAAGAATAAATACAAAAACAAAAAAAAATAGAATGAGATACAAATTAGTATCAGGTGAATAAAGACACAGAAGTACATGACTGCAGGCAAAGTATAGCCAACCAAAAAAAAAAAACGGTTAGTGGACACAGTACCCAGGGATGATAAATCCTAAAGCCTCCTTCAAACAAACTCTCCCAATAATATATAATCTCAACAGGGAGTAGAGTTTTAGTGGGTAAAAATCCTACACTGTCGGATGCAACGGGCATCCTGCGCCTTTTGAAGGTTTCTCCACTTCCTATGTAAAACAAAAAAAAAAGACTTAGTCAGTTCTCAAGACTGTGCCAGTGATCGCAAAACAAGTCAGTCAGCAGCAACCAGCCAGCGACAGCAGCAGCCGAGACAGAATAACCAGTTATTGTTACTTATGTATCTCCTTTTCGAGTGTATATTATGGAGTGAGAGTTTATGAGAGTGTATATTTCTAGCCAAGACTAACCGAGGTTAGTCTTACTCACTCGGTAATCGTAACACGCCAACAGAGGTGTTATAGTGGCTTATACTGGTTCCAAGCATTCCTAGCATTACCACCGTCTGTACCCGTTTCCTCTGCCAAACACCCGCTTCCCGGTTGTATTATAAACGTCCCATGCTGCTAAAATTGTTATTATTATCACCGCACGATTGCACTGCAACATGCGTCGCTTATATAACGCTTTATATATGTAATATTATTGCTATTATTTATTTGCTAACCTCCATTAATGCGATTTTAAGTTGGACATTTCTATTTCTCTTTGTATACTTTCATGTTGTCTATGACAATAACTAGACCAATTATGTAAACTATAAATGCTGTTTCATTTAATAAGCATTTAGAGACGTTTCAACTGCCCATAAGAATACGAACCTCTGGCTTACGTACTTAGCTGCCTGTGCCCTCAGAGAGTCCACTGAGGACCGTGGAACGAAGAACAGTTCCGAAGTGGGGTCGCACTTCGTTAAATTGACCTGGATTAATATTTCCGGATATTTACTTATACTCAACAGTAATATACAGGACACGGCTTTTCTGATATCGTTAGATTCGGCAACCGCGCGACAGTGTCACAATAGTACCAATACAATTAATTACACAATAATCAATAGGTAACAAAACTTAAATGTACTTACTCCTATAGGTACAGGCCGATTTGTATCCATATTATTTGTCGGTGCTTGGGATGATGGTACTCCCAATTCATTAATATTTGACTCAGTTGGAGGCATAGGAGGTGGAACAGGAATTTCAAATTTATTCGAAACGTCAGTACCAGAATCGCTCTTGGGGATAGTGCCACCTTGAGTTGAAGCTGTTAATTTTATAACTGGAATAGACTGTAAACTACCAGACTCATCTGTTCCTTTATAATACAAATAAATTATTCGATACATTCGTATTTGTAAATTTAAATGTTAACTAATTCAAATTCACAATAGTTAATTTTGTTAAAGAACGCTGTTGTATACAGTAAATAATAAAAAATATTGGCAGATAAAACAAAAATTACTATACTTCCAAGAAATTCAAAATCACAAAACAAATTTTAAAATAAACTAATAATATTACTCAACACAATATTTACAACAGGACAAATGAGCACGTGTGTTCCACAGTTTGTCGAGTAATATTCTGTTTAAAACATATTAAAAGAATTAAAATTCCCTTAAAAAACGTTTACTTTAATTTCGTTACGATACTCAAAGCATTCAGCAACTTCTAAATAAAACACACTTTGTTAATGTGTAATTTCCCAATGTTTTTTTTCAGGTGGAACAGAATTTTTTTAAGTTGTCAAATATAATTATATTCTAATATATTCATATTGATCATTACTAATGGATACTGAGCTTACGAAGCGTCATGCATAAAAAAATAATTTGAGCTATTTCTAAATAAAATTTGTAACACTCAAATAAAGATCAAATCTAGCTATGAGTCCCCAACTTTGATCTCACAATAGAATTATTCCAGTTTTTTTCAATTTCTCAACACCAAAGCATTCATATGTTTATCATATACAAGTTTAGAGTTAACATTGGTTCATTTATACTATGAATACTTTTAACAATACGATCATTTAATTTATATAAAATAACAGAACAGATTTACGAAAAATAATTTGATAAAACCCATTCAGGTATTCACCAAATCCAAAAGTCTAATGAAGATAAAGACATTATTAAAAAAAAATATTAACTAACAAAAATAAGTCTCTTACCATCAGCTATTTTTTCACTTTCCTCGTCAGTATAAGAACCATCGTTGTTTAGTATAAGACCAGCATGCCAAGTTCGATACCAATCATCACTTCCAATCAAATATGGCAACGGTCTATTAGCGTATGGATCTTTTGGATTTAACATATGTCTAAAAGTAATAAAATACGTCCGAACAGGTATTTTTAAACTTATAAATTTACTGGGTGCCACTCATATTTTCCCCTATTTTAACTGCCTGTAACTTCTAAACGGTTCAGTATATATATA
>WYDF02125367.1:0-10055 GCA_009867245.2 Adranes taylori
ATATAGACCAGGCCTGCACATCTCAAAATGCAAGGTGGGCCATAATACTTGTGCGGACCACAAGAAAATAAGACAGGGGAGGGGGGAGGCTATTAAACAAAATTATAATAAAAAATATTTCGTTACTTACGAAATAAACTGAATGTGACTCACGCTCCTGATTTGTGTAGAAATCCTGCAGGCTGCTATCTTTCTGGACTTGCTTCGGTAAATTGCCGAACATTGTAGTTGGATAATCTTCAGCTACAATTGAACTGCTATGTTATTGGGATTCACAGAAAATGGATCTTCAATTAGTTTAAACTGAATTTCTTGTTCTTTAGAGTGTAAGTTTTTTATCAAATTCTTATAGCAAAAGATTAATTTCATTTGCAAATTTTGCTCATCACGACGTGTCCTTGGATATGCTGTGCACAAGTGGGGTTTTTTGGATCCAATAATCCAAACTTCCTAACCGTAAAGTAGTTGCGGTTATACTTTGTATTATAATGTCCTTGCATTGCTTGCTATTGTAGATCTTTTATTGATATGTTAGCGGAAGTTCAATTTGTTATCAAAGATACGTAGCCCGTTTCCGTATTTATGTAGCTTCGAAGTGGTCTTTTTATTATAAAATTGAGGTATTTGAGTCTTCTCCGAGTTGGTCGTAGAAAGGAATGTTGGCAGGAAATGTTGATGGTAGAAGGGATTGGCCGATTCTGGAACCACATCCGATTCGAAGGGATTGGGCGATCCTTCTTCAAAGCAACGAATCGCGGAAGCATTTTCCCTCACTTCTGCATGGTATAGTGCGTTTCTGTAGTCGGCGTCTATATCTTCAAAAAAAAGCTTGAAACGCCCTGTGTTTGAGTCTTATTGATCTTATATAGTTGACTATTTTGACAACAACCGACATAACAAAATGGATATAAAATGGCGAGCGGTGGGGGGTGCGCATGTACATCTGTTGCATGGGTTTGAATAGTAAACTTATACATGTTCTGCTGTACCTCGGCATTAGTTGTAACAAGGATTTTAGAACAAATGTACACCACCGCCACGTGCTATTTAGCCAATTACAAGTAGATTACGAGCGTCTTCTTTCAGTTGGCGATTAGTAGGTTATGTTGGTTGAGAATACATACGCGCGGGATGATTTATAATTTATAATATTATGTATGTTCAAATTTTCACCAAAGTCTTCGCAGGTCGCAGTGTGGGTGATGGTGGCCCGCAAGCGGCCCGCGGACTGTATGTTGTGCAGGCTTAATATAGAGCGTATAAAATAATTTGCAATTCTTTTCGTTTCAATTAATATCTTGTCCTGTGAATAATGACACATTATCTAAGGAATCTCTTCATCCGACTAACGGCTTTGTTGACCTAAGCAATAATATTCGAAGGTTCATAAATAAAAGTTCATACATGAGTTCTTATAACCTAAAATGGCTCCATAATATTTTTATGCAATTTGTTAACTTTGAGGTCTCTCTTTCAGTATTGTGCGAATTAATCTGAACACAGATATTTTTTACTTAAGTACTGTTTATTTAAAAAAAAATTATGTATTTAAAAATTTATGTATTTATGTCAATTTATGTATATGGTCTATCATAAAGTTATTTTTGTGTTATTTAATAAGAAATATGACCTCCTTTGCTTTTAACAATGGAGAGCGCTTCATGAACTACTGTGCAAGTGAGACCTAGTCATCGGTGGTACAATCTTTACTCATAAAGAATGTCACCAAGTATCATGGTATCACCCGATCTCTGGGTACAAAGAAACAAATTGACCACCTGGTCATCAGCAGAAGGTGGAAGAAGTCTCTCTTGGGTGTGACAAATCGCAGAGGGGCAGATGTAGGCAGTGACCACCATCTTATTACTGCTTGCATTTGCATCAATATTACTGCCAAGAATAAATGTTTTGATTCTAAAAGGAAGAGATTTGATATTGGAAGTTGAAGAACGAGAATAGCAGGAAAGAATATTAACTGGAAATAGGGAACCGGTTTAAGGGCCTTAGGGTGGATGATGAAAGTGACATAGAAGAACACTAGTTAAAGGTGAAAACAGCCTTCACAGACACAGCTGAACGAGTGCTTGACTTTAAGAACCCAAAAAAATCAATTTCCAATATCAAATCTGTAGATGTGGGTGTGGAAAGCGGGTGTGTGAAGCAACTTGGGACCATATTGAATAGCGAAAGAAGTGAAACTGAAATTAAACAATAGCAAGACGCGCCTGTAGAAAATGCAGCTCCAGACAGACTATCAATCCAAGGACAAGCAGGTGACAAGAGTGCTAAGGCTGATCGCAGGAAATGGATTTCAGAATTGGCTAAGCAAATAGAGAAAGCGGCAGGCGCTGGAAACATGAAGGCACTGTACTATGTCACGAGAACTCTCAACTGCAGAAGACCGGTGAAAAATGAACAAGGAGATCTCACCAAGCACGAAGCACAACTTGCAAGATGGCGCGAACACTTCATGGAGGTACTCAATAGAGAAAATGAGGAAGAGACCGAACAAGAACCTGAAGACGAGAAAGAAATTGTGCAGAATAGGGAAGGAGTAGAAAATGTAACTAACTCCGAACCACCCTCCAAGGAAGAGATCAAGTCAGCGATCAAGCAGATAATATTTTACCAGAGCTCCTGTCAACAGACCCAGACATTGCCACTGATCGTCTGTACTATCTCTTGAAGAAGATTTGGAAGAAAGAAAAATTTCCACAGGAATGCAGAGTGGGACTCCTCAACAAAGTGCACAAGAAACGAGACACCACTAACTGACATAATTGGAGAGGAATCACCCTACTATCAATTCCAAGTAAAGTATTGACGCGGATGATACTCAACAGAATCAAAGCACAAGTGGAATCATAAGTTGGAAAGAGCAAGCAGGGTTTAAAAGTCATAGTTCTTGTACCGATCAAATTAACACGCTTCGCATTATTATCGAACAGTCAGATTAATTTTTCGCTAGCCTTCATCTTCCGTTCGTAGATTTTGACAAGGCGTTTGATTCCCTTAAAAGGGGCAGTATGTGGAAAACCTTGCAGAAATCGGCATACCGCAGTAGATAACAAAAGTAATTAAAGAGAGGGAACAAAAAGGGGCAAACAATGGAAGCTTACCGAACGATTGGAGGATATTTTGAAGATGATATCAGCCTACTCTATTAATATGGAAAGGAAACTACAAGACCTCGAGTGCGAAGCGAAGATGGTGGGTCCGTAAGTAAGCTCCTCCAAGACAATGATATAAAGATAAACACAAGAGATTTAAGAACACTGAGAGTGAACAATGAGGACATCGAAAAATAGAAATGTTCATACCTTGGGAGCGTAATTACTCATGATGGTGGTGCAGCTGCAGATGTCAGAGCAAGAATCCGAAAGACAAATGGGGCCTTCATTCAGCTGTATCTACTCTAGAGGATCAGAGACCAACCTCCGAATATTCAGAACCAATGTGAAAGCAGTGCTACTATACGGTTCTGAGACTTGGTCACTTCCAAAATTACCAGTAGCTTTAGCTGTTCCTGAATTGTTGCCTTAGAAAAAATCTTCAAATATTCTGAACAAATGTGATATCTAACGAAGATCTTTGGAACATAACGAGATAGGAATCCATCTCAATTGAAATTAAGAGAAGAAAATGGAGATGTATAGGTCGTACCCATCTCCACATCGAGAGACAAGTTTGGTTCTCAAATCCGCAGGGAAAAAGAAAACGTGGAACGCCAAAGACATCATGGAAACGGACTGAAGATGAGGGGGCAAAGAAGGAAGGAACGACATTTGCAGAGCTAAAGGTCCTCGCTAGAAATAGAGTGCGCTGGAGAAACTTCGTCTAAGACCTATGCTCTGGATAAGAGCGAAAGGAATTAAGTCACGTAAGTAAGTACCCAAATACTACTCCAACATTGATTTATACTTCTCACTATTTGTCATTCCTTCAACTGGTTGAAGTTTCTTTGGTCCCATATAAGAAATGCAGCCCCGGAATATTTATTTTACTGGATGCTTTTTGTCCTTATTATTTCGTTCGAACGTTGATCGGTTCCCTTGCATTAGACAATGTGTCTCATCTTCTCAACAAAATTCTTGTCCAGTCCATTTGGAATAGTTTTGGTCCAGGCGAACCTTTCTTCATCATACGAGTTGTTTCTTCTGAGGTCTTAATGCTTTTCTACTGCCTTCTAAGAGTCGTCTGCAAACTGTGGAGTCATAGATGTTTAGTCCAGTTTTTTCTGAGTCTTGCTGTTTGGTTTCTCCAGAATTTAACTTATTTTTGTGCAAGAGAAAAGTTTCATCTGGAGCATTGGTTTTTCAAAATATTTTGCTCTTATACTAGTATTTCCATTTCCACGTACCAGAAATGGCGTTCAAATGGCGTTCAGACTTTTCTCTGTAAAAAATTTTTCTTTAATTTTCCAAAATTTTACGTGTGATTACGAAGGTCAATATTGTTAAATTGTATTTTTAATATTTAAAGTGTGAATATAGACGGAACATTAACTAAAATAGAGAAAGCAGCATACAAATACTTTTTAAACATATCCCAGCTGTCAAATTCAACGAACTGTCAAATGGCATGATTTTGTTTTTATGTATTTTTTGTGTACGGCCCTGGTATATATTTTAGACAATTTTTTTATACCGTCCCTCGTAGTATCTATTTACTTTTTGGAATCTAGGTACTTATATTTTAAAATCTAGTACTTTTGGAACGTCAGTAATATCTAGCTTTAAATATGATAAAAACATAACCTCAAAACGCAACGACAAAATGTTTCCTTACATTCACGTCGGTGATATACGAAAATCTACAAAGATATAAGAACGGGAGCGAAAAACGTTTCCACAAATCGACGCCTAAGCCTTCACCAGTATCTTAATACATTTTATCAAATTAATATTCCGAATGGTGAATGTGCCGGGCCTACTGAGCAATGAGCCGGGCCTGAATGCCTGAATACGTACTGCGTTGCCTATAATGTCCTAATGTCTACAATCCCTACTATGCCCAATGCCTACACGAATGGATCTGGCTTAAATATGCGTTGTCCTAATAGACATAATGTGAAACAGACACCCAACAATTAAGTAGAATAAAACTGTGGAGGAGAAGTTTTTTCTTAATAAGTAAAAAGAAAAATTTTATATGATAATTAATATGCATTCAAAATGTACCCTGTATTTATTGGTATACTATAAACTAGGGGTCGGCAACCTGCGGCCCTTTGCAATTTTATGCGCGGCCCGCCAAAGCACTAATATTTATACTCGTTATGATATAAAAGCACTATTTAAGTTACATTTGAATGTGCGGCCCGCACAAAAATTTTTATTTTGAAAATGGCCCGCCGTCCGAAAAAGGTTGCCGACCTATGCTGTAAACAATCGCATGGGATGGGTTCTATGAAAAGATATGCTTTGATATGAACTTTATAATATAAAAGAATATTATCTGAAATCATTGGACCGTTGCACAATTTCGCATTTTATATACCTGCCACATTACGTCGAACATGATGGCACAATAATATATTTCAATATCTGTATATTCTAAGAATATTTTTCATCTATACGATCAATAAAAATGAATAGATATATATCTATAAGGTGTATTAAAAAATATTGCACAAAACAAATTCCTTTACAGGATGATTTAGTTAGTTTTAGAAAAATATGATTTGCCCTATTACATCATACTTTACACATTTTTTGATAAGTATTTAAAAATCAATTAGGATGTTTGTTTTGTTGCAATCAATCCTTTGTGAACAAGTGTTAGCTTTGTAAGGGCTTTAGCTATACTTGCTGGATAGATGATAGCAGTTTTTTAATTACTGTATTTAATTCAATTGAATATTGGCAAATATTGGAGTAACTTAATTTTAGAACAGGCTGGTCAATAATGTAACTACAGCATTACCTTTAAGCAAGAAGTCTCAATTTTATTAATAATCTGTCAGCCTTATATATGAAAATCTACATACAGTTTATTACCGCATTCCATTTTGTAATATATATATATATATATATATATATATATACATCATCCGCATGTAAAATACCCAATATGTAGCGCCTAGAACTACTGCCATATACAATACATCTAGCTTCTAGTGGAAACTACGTCATACGGCTACTGAACAACAGATGGCGCTTACAAAAACCACTTCACGAAATACTTATCTACATGTTGAATATATAGGGATGAGAAAATATCCATCCCCAAAGGATATTTGTTTTCCTTAGACTTCTCTAAGGACTTCCAATGCGAAACGAGGACCTTACAAAGAACCAAGCTTACCATTCTCTCCCAACAGTGAGAAAGGAAACCACAATCGATATGCACACAACTTCAGCCAAGCAGTTCCGACCAGCCAAGCAGTTCCGACGAGCCAAGCAGTTCCGGTCCAGCAGCTCCAGCCAATACACCACCACATGATCCGAACTGCCGACCAACCCTCAGGGGATATATTGAACTTGGCTGCCAGCACCACAATTCGAGACGCAGGATCCTCGCCGCCGCCCAATCCATTGACCGAGGAATGAGCTGACTGCCAGTGCCGGACTTTGTGATTGACATCTTTGGCCATGCAAATAGAATTAGATAATGAATAAAAATAACTAGCACCTGTAACAAGTTGTAATAGTAAATGAATGATTTATGGTAAAACTGACTTAGCATTTTTCTTATTAACTGGACCTTAAAAAGTCCATGCATTTATTACTTATATGTCGCATGCCATAATGACATAATTGTACAAATTGCAAGCTAATCGTTCCGTACCCATCTTGTTTGATTATGAAATTTAAACCTTTGCCCACAATAGGTGTCAGTATATATTATCAATTATATTTAATTACATCATGTATGCATAACTGTTCTTTAATCATTTGTGTCTCGACAGGACTTGTGAGTCCATATCATTTAGCAACATTTACATGTAATACGTGGCGTATAATTCATTCAAACCCTGGCGGGGCTGTGAAATAACATATTTTCTATTGGATGTTGCATTTGGCGATTACCGGACAAGGTTGGACAATTGGGAGATAAATATTAAAAATCTACCGTAATTGTGGTAGCTTGGAAGAATGTTAGAATAAATGTTTGAAATAAATTACACAAGAAAACTTGAACTTGAATAAGTTATTGATGATGTTAACTTTAAATTAGAGCTAGCTTACGATACCAATATGCTCTTAACTTATTTGGATATTTGATTTAATAAACAATTAATTAAATAAAAATTAATTTAATTGATTTAGAACACTGCTTAATCTATTTGCATTAACTCTGGAAGATTAAAATTATGTATAATAAGACACGTGGTGCTTAATAATAACGCTAAACTTAACTCAATTTATTCTTAAAATTAGTTAACAATATATACAAAAAGGTAAACATAAAACAAGTGTGATAGAAGTTTGAACAGCTAAGATGACGTAAAAAATTTGAAATGTTTAAATGTACCATTTAAACCATGTAAAAGTAAATTAAGCATAATAAAAAGTTCAATGAAACAAGAATTATTAGGCTACTAAATCATGTCTACATGTTTTGTTAATTTATAATATTAAAAATTTAACTATGTGTAAGCATTTGAAATAATATGTTCTATTTTAATAAATGTCTGTCTGTCTGGCTCTTTATTGCTAAATCATCAATTGCAATTATACACGTAAATAAATCATAATAATTACTTTGCTCTGTTTATCTTTTAGAGTCGTAATACAATTACCTGATTACTTGACATTCAAATTAAATTCATTTATGTATATTTAAAACTAATAATCAATTTTCGTAAATAAAAAAGAAAACTAATATATTTTAATTAAATTTAAATTATAAAATTTTTATGGAAATTGTTCCATATTGATCATTGGATGAATAGGATAGTTTGAAGAAATAATGTATTTGACTCAAACACGTGGTACTTGTTTCGTATGCTCAGCAATACTGTTATACATTATAAATTACTCCTATTTGTTATGCTAAAGGTTATAATTTCTAGTTATGCTAAAGGTATTGGTTGTAGATTTAGGTTCGCAGTTCGCACATCACGATTTTGTTCACACCATCTAATTTGAATAAGTATTTTACATCTTATTCGATAATTTAGACAACGTACTCAAGAGTCTCGTTAGTACTAGAGGTTGTTTTTTGTATGTACATGTTGAGTTATGATTTTATTTATATTTTGAGCCTTTTTTTATAATAAAATAAAACTTTATAAAATAAAACTAAAAACGTAACTACAACTATAAATAGTATAAATTTCTTTTATTCACCATGGTTGGTACATCTGGGCGATCTAATATGTTTCTCAATGATGAAGAACTACTAGCAGCTCAAAAGAAGCACTACTAGAATTAAGAGATTTTCATTTAGGCAACAATTTTCAGACAGACGAAGAATCAAGTGCTGACTAGCACGAAAAAGAGGGTACCATTCTTCAAAATTGAAAAGAAATTTTTGGGTAGGTTGAAGAAGAGGAGAATGATGAGGTTGTTGAGACTGATGAGGGAAATAGGTTATCAAAACAGAAGGCAATGGAAAAAAGAAAAATAAATCCTAAACACAAAACGTTCAACCTAAAAGACCATGAGTTACCTGGATTTCTTGGTATACATTTTTTTAATGGGCAAGTTACCGAGCTATAAAAATTACTGGTCAACGTAAGAAGACTTGGTTGTACCTGTGGTAAGCCAATGTATGGCTAGAAACAGATTTGACAACATTTTTTCATTTACCCATGTGAACGACAATTCCAATAGTGCTCCAGATAATAGGAACAAAATTATGGTGAAATCTCTAAACAAAAGGTTTTGATGTGTTATACAATGGGAGTGGAGAACTTTCAGTTGAAGAAAGTATAATCTTGTTTAAACAAGATCATTCAACCCAGTCAACCCGATTAAACGGGGATACAAATTTTGGTGTATCGCAGATCAGAGTGGGTACATAAAAGACATGGACATATATCAAGGAAAAGATGAAATTTGAATCGTATGGACTAAACGAACGTGTAATATTATCGTAAACTGAAAGTTATCGAGTATCAAACATGGACATTTCTTTTTTCAAATGGTGCGATAATAGAATTATGTATTTGTTGTCAAATTTTCATTCGCCTTCAAAAACTGAAGTTGATAGGCTTTAGAAGAATGCGCACGAAATTATTCCGTATTATCAATTATTCCCTATTATAATAAACATATGTTTGGAGAATTGCATAGACTAATGTACAAAAAAATTGTGGCATAAATTATTTTTTGGAATAATTTACATAGCTTTTGTACATAGCTACATCGTTTGCAAAAAAGTAAATCCTGTAGAGAAGGTCTCACTGTTAGAATACCGATGAGGTATTGCGTCTAATGAATATGAACCGAAATAAACTCTCAACAAATAAATGTTTATTGGCTTCTGAGCGACTCAGTCCTAGCACAAACTCGCCTATCCTCTCATATAAACACAGAAAATATAACTATAATGTATCTAATGACGTGAGATTGGGAAACAGAGGTACCCATTGAGCTGTATTTACCAGAGAAAGAAGACGAAGCGAACAATGTTCATCAATTGAAATTGAATCCCGCCCTTACTCAAAATGTATTTCGTGTAATGTTTATTTATGTATTAATGAGAAAAAAAATGTTTCATAAAATACCATGATGTAAGGCAAAATTGGCCAATAAAAAAATAAATAAATAAAAAAACATTGTTCTCTGAAATAAAAAAAAGTCGAAGTGTGTTCTTAGGTGCTGACGGAACTTAGAGGTCCCTATCCCCAAAATAATCCTTCAAGGGATGGAAAATTTTGAAAAGAGTCATATAAGATTTTGAAGCAATTCTAAAATAGGAAAACAAATAATAATCTGATTTTCTAAAAATGTTTATACTTTGAGACTGAAACAAACTTAATAGGTTGGCACTTGCTAATTCTTAGTGGAATTCTTTATTAATTGCTCTAAGAGGGTATTTTTTATTTGTGAGTGTTTGACAAATTAAATATAAATAATTACTATAGAAATTATATCAATATGAAA
>WYDF02125378.1:0-10055 GCA_009867245.2 Adranes taylori
TGTTTTGCACGTCACTTAAAATATGGAACTATCTGTATATACATATAGTTACAATTTGAGCTAATATACTTATATGGATAAAAATTAAATTACTGAGTTTCTCTTGAAAAGTGATACCGAATGTCTTATGTTTTTTTTTTTGCTTTTGGTTAATGTATTTATTTAATACAGCAAAGCACAGCATGATGAGTTGGAAAAAGAGAGTCACTCACAAACGCATAAAATTATCGCCTAAAATAGCATTTAAATGCTAAAAAACAAGTTTATTCAATTAAAAGAGAAATATTCTTGTCGATAATGGCAAACAACGTACAGTATATTGACTGCTTGACATATGTTGTGAATTGAAGTAGATAGAATCAGACTATGTTTTTAACATTTAATAAACATGAGCTGCTCTTATCATCAAGATAATTACACGTCATACACAATTAAATTACTATTCATATACAATTGCAATAAATAATGGCTAAAGATCGTTTTGTACCGAAATATGAACCCCAATTTGACTGATTCTCAACATTGTAATTTATAAACCCTATTTGAGTTCCATTGTAGTATTAGTTCAAACTTCAAACCACAAACACAAATCATCCATGATTCACAAGGAAGAACGGTCACCAAACCAGAACAAATAGTGGAAGTATACAAACACTACAGCGAAGACCTGAAGCCAAAACAACGATGAAGAACTGATTATAGCCGACTCAATACCAGAAAGTACTAAGAACAGAAGTCACTGCGGCGCTGAAAGCATTAAAGAACGAAAAAGCCCCTGGAGCAGATAAGATAACAGCAGAAGCACTTAAGGAGCTAGACTACACTGAAGTAGCAGCAATACATGGTATATGCCGAGAAATATGGGATTCTGAATGTACAATAGAATGCCTTAAGAGACCTCGTATTGAAAATGACGGTTCCGCCTATTTCACCTAGTTTGGCTGCAACCTGCAACCTGTTCACCTGCAACTTATATAAAAATAATTCAGTCACGGTAAAGATCAATAATAGATATTCCAAATAATTTAACCTAAAGGCCAGGCTGCGCCAAGGATGAATTATTTCTCCACTAGTATTTAACATATATAGTGAATACATAATGCGCGAGACCTTTGACGAATGGCAAGGAGGCGTAACGATAGAAGACTCAAAAATAAATAACCTGCAATATGCAGACGACATAGTAGTGCTTCTGATGGCCCCAAAGGAACTACAGGGAATAATGGCCAGATCCAAATATTCAAGCGAGAAATACGTCCTTTGGCTGAATTATGACAAAACATGATAATTGATAGACTCAAAAATAACCAACCTGAAATAAAAAACGTCGATGGATACGAAACAATTACCCATTTGAATACCTAGGTGAAGTGATAACGGATAGTGGAGGATGCGAGAAAGAAATCCGTAGACGTATTGTAATGGGAGGAACGCAACGGTCAAACTGATCAAAATCTGGAATGGCACCAGCATCACAAGGAACACCAAATTGCGGCTGGTTACTTCACATATGCGTCAGAGAATTGGACTGTCAAGAAGGCTGACGCTCAGAAAATGGACGGCTTTGAAATGTGGGTATACCGAAAAGTATTGTGAATAACTTGGTGAACGCAAAACAAACAAAACAGCATTGTCTGAAATAATTATAGAAGTTTCATGATGTCACCTCACGGTGACATCATGAAACGATAGAAGGATGATAGATGAAGGATGAAGTTCCTTACGAAGGATGAGAGACAGAGCAGGAAGAGTCTGTCTGTGTTAGTACAACAGGCAGATTAATAGACTGTTTAAAGTTGCACCGACGAGTCCGGCAATAAATACTTATCGGACGTTCTCGATAGTATCGAGACATTCTCTCTCTTTTTCGCTCCATTTGCTTGAAATTCTCATTCGCGCATAGAATTGCGGGCACAGATAGGTACCCCAATAAATATTTTATTATGGAATTATTTAAATAAAATAAACCATTTAATTATGTTGCTAAATAGATGAACAGCTCCCTTGCTAATCAGATAATCAGGTCAGCTACCCAAGAATTTCTCTTACCTTCACATCTCTACCAAGCAATAGGCTAATTTCTCATCCATATTTATTTCCGTTGGCATATCGTTACATTTTGATGCGCAGAAAGTAATTGGAACAAATTTTTGTCGGCCCATTTCTTCCAAAACTCAATTGAAAATATTTCACGATCTTTCCAGAGTTAAACTATGGCGTTTCTAGAAAGGTTATTTGGAATTCTGATACCATTAGATGCGAATGCCATTACGAAATTTGTTTGACATAATGGTTGAACTGGATCAGGCTCCTCACTACCATACGTAATAGGTAAGCTACTTATACTTGTTTATATTTCTATCAGAACTGTTTGTAGTATATGTTTATCAAAATTTCAGGTAGCATTACCTAAAGAGGCTTAGAGAGTTATTTTCACTCATCTAATAAATCTTTCCCACCAATCCCACTATGCAGCCACAATGCAGTTCATAGTCGAAGTTCCATCAAACACTTCTCTTTTATTTGACGTTTTTTACAAAATTCACAATCTTATTTGTTTTACATTGCTACCACATTATTCCGCCAGTCGTCATTCCGAAGCCGCCTTCCTCCTCCAGTTACGGACATACAGTTTGAGGAGGTCTTCGCTGACGTCATCCATCTATCCCTTCCATCAGGATTTCAGTACCTTGAGGAATTTGTAGTAACATTTGTTTACACCCATTTTTCTAGCCTTAGTTTTAGCTGTGACCTCGTTGTCTTCAGTTACAATTCCTCCAAGGTATTTAATCTTACGATCCCTTTCAAACCTCTCAAAATTCTTTGCATTCCTCCATCTGATGGTATTGTTGCTGCTAATCATGTACTTAGTTTTTCTGAACTTATTTCCAATCCCATCAACCTAGCTTTCGTCCGGAGTGTTCTCCATCAGTGATAAATGCAGCCTCCAGGGTTTATAGGTGCTTTCTTCACAACGGCTTCTAGCGACTAAATTAAACAAAAGTGCAGGCAGAAGGTAAATCTTCCTGCTTGAGGCCTTTTCCTACCCAGTAACCCTCTTAGCCTTCACATTGCTGAACGTTTCTAATAGCGTCATTTTTATTAGCTTTATCAGTTTGGTCGGAATTTTAAACTCATGCTACATAACTCTGTATAACTGGCCTCCTGAAATTACTTTATAGGCCGCGTGGAAATCAATAAAAAATTGTTGCAGTGTCATATTAAATTCGTAACACCATTCCAGCAAATGTTCTCAATGAGAACATTTGACCTGTAGTTGAAGGATTCAAGCGGAACCCATATTAGTACTCCCCCAGTGATTTATCAACAAGTGGTTTTAGTCTTGCTGCTAGTACTTTAGGCAGTATTTGTATTGTCGCTATAAATTGTGGTTGGGATAGCCTCTATGGCTGATTGACAGCACAGGTAAATAACAATATATAACATTTAAATCTGATCCCAGTTTCGTTCATAATGTACAAGGATGCTGTAAAATCAAATCCTGTTGTATCAAACGGCTTACAGATAAGTATTCTTGTTTAAAACAATGGGGCACAGGTTTAGACTCCAAGTTTTTTTCTTATTCGTTGGCGCACATTTCATCTATGTACAACTGATTTAACTTCTTGCATATAGATGCTATCCAACATTTTTTTCTCAGAGCAATAAGGGCGCTGTTCGTTTGGGGTGTAATTCAACTTCGAATGTTGATCTCATGCCAGAAATACGCATTTTTTGGCAGAATTATAGTATACATTGTGTCAAATTCAAGTTCAAGACTTTCTTGAAGTCTCTATTATTGCTGCAATGGGATCAAGTTTGCTAGGGATGAATTTAGAATGGGTTGGGCCACGATTCCAGTTTTCTCCACGGGCCATATTGAATGTTCAGCAAACAGGGTACCGGAAAAATCTCGTATGCCTGCCAGGCCAGTTCAATACCAGTCTCGATCCTAGGCGTAATATACCCTCTGCACCTAGAAAGGCATTAACTTTAATATTTGAGAATTAGCACTATTATCGTTTATCGTTGTAGTATCTATATTTCCAATCGATCGTAAAGGACTGTCACATCTGTTTAACGTTTAACATTTTTGTCTTTTGAATTAGAAAAGGTTATTTAACAGCTGATATGGATATTATTATACGATTTAAGGGATCGATCTGAAATTATATCGACCTCAAAAGCTATTTAACAGATGTTTATTCTTCAGACCGCTCATCAACTTAAAATAAGCTCATCAAGCTTTCTTTAAAATGAACTTGGATCTGGTCAACACAACTTTAACTGTAACTTTGGTTAAAGTCATTTTAACAAAAATACAATTGAACAGTTAAATGAAATAGATCTGATATTAACAGGTGGCAGAAATGCGCATTCTTTGGCAAAATTATAAGATACTTTGTATCATATTGAAGCTGACTTTCTCGAACTCTCGATCAGCTCAAGACTGGAATCAAATTTGCTACTGGGAAATTTAGATTGGGTCGGACCACGATTCCAGTTTTCGCCACGCGCCATTTTCAATGTGCAGCAAATTGTCCACCGGGAACTTCCTTAGCCCGCCGAGCTAGTGCAATACTGGTCTAGATCTAAGGCGTAATGTAGCCTTCTCACCTAGAAAAGGATAGCTTTATTATCTAAGATTGGGCACAATTATCGTTTATCGTTGTTGTATCTCTATTTACAATCGATCCTAAAGGACTGTCACATATGTTTTACATTTTTGTCTTTGCATTCGAAAAAGTTACTCAGCAGCATGTTATAGGCATATCGTATGTAGCCTCACGAAATCGATAAATGAATAAAATAATCATAACCAACAATTAAATAAATATATCGATAATCCCCACAAATCAAGACTTGATAAATTATTCAAAAAAACTTAAGCGGCGAAAAGTTTTTTTATGTGTATCATATATTTTTTATACATTTAGCGAAAAAGATTATCTTAGCATAACAATGGCAATGTCTATCTCTCCCAATGCTGCATTGGAGGCACTCAGAGGATTGCTTCATATGCACCTGTTAGTGAAGAGGGAGGCGTTAAATCAGTCCACAGCTGCCGTTAAGACAACAAGAATGAAATCTGTTAATCTTACAAGACATTTAATAATCCTCAAGGAGCTGGGAACGGCATCATTCACCGATTGTTGGTAGGCTGACATGCCACTAAAGTTCAACTTTGAACAACCATTTGTAGTTACCATTCATACCAGGGATGTCTGAGCAAATGGACCTTCATATGGCAAAGATGCGTTGAAATGGTATCCAGATGGTTCTAAATTGAATAGTGGTGGGGCAGATGGTGGACTGTATGGCCCTAAGTGTAGCACAGTGATTTCACTGGATGCAGTCACAACTATTCTATAGGCTGAAATAGTAGCCATTGATAACTGTGCTTAGAAATCATGTAAAAAGGCATGAAAGGGGCTAATATCAATATACACACTGATAGTCAAGCAGTGCTAAAGGCATTAGAGTTTAAAACCTGTGAGTCTAAGCTACTGTGGGACTGCCTGACGCATCTGAGAGAACTGGCAAGACATAGACATTTAAAACTATGGTGGGTGCCAGTATATTCAGAGATTGAGGGCAACGACATAGCGGACAAGCTAATCAGACAAGGGGCAAAAAGTAATCTAATAAGCTCTGGTCCGTCTTGTGATCTAACTAAAGAACACAGGAAGCGGATATTAAGACGATGGGAATACGAAGCCAGAATTCAATACTGGAACAAAGTCCCAGGTCAAGAACATTCAAAGGCCTTTATACACCTGACATCTGAGGTGAATACCAAAATATTTAGTCTCAAGAAAGTAGAACCCTCCATATATTCGGGTTTCATTACGGAGCATTGTCCTCTAAACTACCATATGCGTCAAACTGGTAAGGTTGAGAAGGCTATATATCGATTATGTAATGATAAGGCAGAAACGGCAAACACATCTTATGTGAAAGTCAGGCAGCATCAAGCTGCAAACAAAGACAGTTCGGTGGTATGACAGTAAATGTCGCGAAGGAGCGAAACGACAAGAAGGGGCATGTTGCAAAAAATCTTTCAGGTCGGCGTGGTTGGGGTGATGATCCAGCCCCCTACATAATAATAGAAAAAGTGGGTAGAGGAGAGCCGGACTTTTGGAAGCAAACCAACTGCATCAAAAATGTACAACATTGTATTATCATGTGCTGGAAGGAGGCAGTTGAGAAAGGGAGAGGAAGAACATACGTCGCACGTGTTTTCAGTAGTTTTTTCACTTGTTTTTTCTTATTGCTATGTTTCAAATGAAATTATAATATACGTCAGGAAGGATTAACGCAATTTATAGCCTCTGGTTATATGTAGGTGTTGTTTCGCATTTTGTGTGACCTTTCATAAATGTAGATTACGAGCAAAAAATTGTTTTGGTCTCTACTATCGCTTCTTGACTTTTGGGGTCATGTTCTTTCCACGATGTTTCGCCCGTCCCTAAGTCTTACGATATCCAATTTCGAATACAAAGAATCTTAATTGTTTTCTTTTGACACCTATTTAGCTTTCTGGCTCACATGACAATGTTATGACTTAACGGTCATTAAAGAATTTTCTTATTTTGTTTGAAAGAAATGTTCTGTCCATGTAAAAATTCATACCGCCATTCCTAGATTGGCCAAAGTGACATTGAAAAGGGGAACATAGTAAGTTCACCTGCATATTAAAGCTGATTCTAGGACTTCTCACCATAGAATCATAAAATCTTAGAATCTTGGCAGGGAAATTATGTGATATTGTGCTTTAAAATTTGAAACAGATGTGATAACATTTTCTATTGGTGGAAAATTCTCCCCTCTCAAGGATTTCTGCAGTAATTTTGACTAAGGCGCGTCCATTGCTGCCGTCAGCATCCCGAACTACCGCCGTCGAAGCCGGACGCCAACCATCTCTGTTTTCAAATAAAAAGCCATATCACACCAATTTCAGGCAGACGCATTTCGAGCTTTGTCTGACTGACCACGAATGAGCTATTCTCATGCTTCAATGAAGATAATTCTCTTTTGTTGTTCAAACCTGACTTTTACGGCGAGCTTCGTCGCAGTGTAAATAATGGTTTGCTCTCACAAGCGCCAAAACAAATTTATTATGCTACTTCTAAATTAAGTCCTATCAAGTCCGTATATTATAAAACAAAAATTCCCTATAAACAACAAACAGATTCCACTAGTTATTTTCGGCCGAATCTTTTGATATATCAGTTTTCTATGTGCGCAGCTATTTCTACTCACTCAATCATAAACTTTTCATAACCATCCCTTGCAAAACCTACATCTTTGATGAGAAAATGAGGGAGCCGATGCAAGAAGAAGAGGGAGGCCAACCGCTGAGCGTTCCAAGCCAACGACCGAGATCGCACTCCAGAGCATCTCATTAAGCTGCGCTATTCACGCATTCCAAGCTACCTAGTAGATAACAACCCGCCAACTCCAACTACATTGACGAATCCACCGCCAAGCCAGGAAGAAGTCTCGTGGACTCCGCACGGTTTACCACTATCGCAGGCAGCATCCGGAGACGTAGCATTGCCGCCAAGCCACGCTAAAGGATGGGTGTATCCCATTACCCGAGAGACACATCGCCGAAGACTCTCCCAAGGCATCTTCGGCGACAGTGATTAATATTGACACAAGTTATCCGTTTGCTACGACGTGGCAAATCACAATCGTCAAATTTCAGGTCGATACAAGTCGATGCAGGTCGATACATGCATCACCAATCCAGCCAAAATTGCTTCTACGTCAAAAAGTTAATACCTGTCTAACAATGTTTTTATACATCAGTTCAAAACTTTTATCTTGAAGTTTTGCTAAACGGATCCGAAGACAGCGTAAAGATTTTTTTGTACTATAATTAGATTCGAACGTCTCTGTCAGCACAACATAACGGCGCGTTCACGTATTATAAATATTTAAAAACAATAAAATTCACGGACCATTTTCAATTTTCAGCAAAAAGACCACCGGAAACATCCCATTAGCCCGCCTAGCCAGTCCAATACTGGTCTCGATCCTAGGCGCAATATGACCTTGAAACTTAATATCTGAAATTTGGCAATATAACTGTTTATCGTACCTCTATTTCCACCCGCTAACACCTCATGTTATCGATAACAGCACTGCTATTGGCTGCTGCTTCGTGCTCTCGGAATCAGGAACTAACCAGGAACTCAAATATTATACTAAAAATCTCAATATTTCTAACCGGGAGCTTTCGCTAAAATTTCTCCTTGTTGTACGGGTCATATAGAGTCCTCTACTCATTGTTTTACGACACGATACAGTTCTCCATTTTTCACTGTACCAACAGCAGTATCACACATCCGTGTGTATAATAGCAAGTAATAGGCAAAACAAGCAGTGTACCATATATGCACGCTGTTATGCGTGCATACGATATTCTCATTCTATAATTATTATAAACAACAATACGTCATCCTACAGTGCTATAGCAGTTGAGCTCCACTCATGCACACACTACGCACTGTGGCAACAAGTACTCATTGCGATCAGTGGACAAAATCTATCCTTATTCCACATAACTTATGATATTGCTAGACGCATTGAATTAAAATAGGAATCACGATTGTTTAACTTCTAATAGAAAATATGTTTTATTTATCAGCGACAATAATACCTTTAGTTGTTTATACTATTTAATCTCTTACATATGAATTGAGAATAATAAGTAGTAATAATAATTCTCTGCTTATAAACATTAAGAACATTTATATTTAATAGGGTTTCCAAATCTCATTCGTTCAATTAATTTAATTCGTAATCTAAAGACACTTTTATCTTTACTGTAACGTGCTATGTTACAAACTAAAGCTGCTCCAATTAAATCCCGCATATAGATTGTTTTTAATAGTTCCTTTATAAGATAGTTCCCACATATAGATTGTTTTTAATAGTTCCTCTAGTAAAAAAACTAATGAATTATGTCGTATATATGGTAAATGTATTCTAAACTAATAATTAACTTAACTATTGAAAGTGGATGACTCATGACGTATTACACATAAGAAAAGAAGCAGACATCTGTGAGACAAAGATACTAAATCATAATTTGAGGGGTGAAAATCCTGAATAAGGAGAGGAAATAAAAGGGACTATTATATTGGCCAAATATATATATTTGGCCTCAAAAACATATACTTGGACCCCTAAATGATGAGTATGACTGTCACAGGAGCAGAAATATATACAAATATCATGTTTTGTTTTTGTATTCAATAAAGCCACTCAACAACTGATATAGATATTATTATACCCTTTTAGGAATCGATATAAAATTAGAACGACTTCGAAAGTATTTAACAGATGTTTCTTCTTTTTTATTGAATCGTTATTTTTTTCTATAACTCGCTCCTCAACAAAATAATTTTCTTCAGAATAAACTTGGATCTTGTCATCACACCTTTACCAATATTTTTAATTAAATGATGCAATTCAATTTAACAACAATAATGAAATAGCACCATGGTAATACTTAATAATACTTAATAAATGTTTTCTACAATATAGTTTGTTCAATTAAAACTGTTTACTGTTATTTTATAAAAAGTAGTTTCTTGTGCATTAAAAGAGAAACCTGTCAATTTGTTCGAATCATATATTAAATCATAAAATTGTAACTTTAAGAATTTCTCGCATCAAGCTATAACATGATTCACAAAATGGTCGTGTTTTTTTTTCCTAAAAATCATTTTTGCGTAAAAAGTGGGCTACGTAGTCGCTAATTTTATTTTATTTTGTTTTCTATATGATGTTGCGTATTTAAAAATGAAACTTATACGTGCATACAACTGGAGTTCTTCCAAATGCATCTAATTTTGTATTTTTGTCAGATTATGTATAACTTGAAATAAGCAATTTACTCTGTTTTATTTTGTATCGATATCTTTCATAAAGAAATAATTTGGAGAATCTTCAAAAGAGGAAGGGTGCCCGGTGCATCTAACAACTGTGGGATTTTTACCCACTAAACTCCACTCCCTGTTGGGATTGTATATTGTTGGGAG
>WYDF02125389.1:0-10054 GCA_009867245.2 Adranes taylori
ATTGAAACGCAAACTCTAATATCTCAGTTTAAAGTAAAATGGACTTAGGTCACTTTCAAAATAAACGGCTCATATAATAGTGCTAGGATGACTGTTGTCTACCTAAATAACAACTAACTGTTATCATTCCATATTGACACTATAAACTTTACTGTATCTACCTAACTACTCTATAACACCTTGTATATAATAAGTTAGTGCAACAGTATACATTTGGGCCTACGAGACGTTGAACGCTAATATATAATTTATTTGCAGTTTGTTTAACATGCAATCGGCCTTAGTAACTCAAAAGTTAGTTTAATTCTCCAATAAAATTTTCCCCTAACATGGGCAAAGTTAAAAAAAAACGAGTCACCATCCGAGTTCTGGTGAGACCGCGGGAAGAATCGATAAATATCTTACTGTTTCTTTAATTAAGCACTAACTTGTTTCTGTACATATATATATTTCCTGGCCGATAATTGTTGTTAAAATGAACCATAAAATATTCAAAAACTAACATTATGTATTGTAAGGCAATATACCTAAGAACTAGATTTCAATAAACAGCACATGACCATTTATTGATTATTCCGTTAGCCAAAATAGTTTGTTCATTCAAACTCGTTGGTCTGCATATGTTTGATGAATGCAAGCCTTGTCGACTTGCTAAAATCTTGAAGTTCTTTAAGCGTTAAGTAAAAGAAGCTGTCATTAAACTTATGTTGCTGTCTTGTAGACTTGTCATATTCATGACTTCTTGTTGTATATTTTCCGTGAGTGTTTAAATTGAAGCATTATTACTATGAAGTATTACTTAAATGTGAAAACTAATCCTAAGTATAAAATAATTTGAGGTAGAACGTATAAGTATCTTTAGGTATGACTGAGATAAAAATTATGTATAGCAAAAACTTTCAGTTTTAGACAATTGTAACAATTATTCTACATAAAATATTATCTAAACTAATTAAAAATCTAGTTTGAACGTTTCTTAGAACGTAATAAAATTTTATAAGTGTAAAGTGATTTATTATTCCCTAAAAATTTGCATCCAAGATTTGTTTTTTCAATTTTTTTTTCATTTTATGTTTTATTTTTCGATTTTTTATATATATTTTTTGATTTTTTGAATGCAACAGAATCTACATATCTAATCTTAAAAAAATATTTCCAATAATATAAGCTTTAAAAATTAAAAATTATAGTCATATTCTTTATATAATAACGAAGTATATCTAAATTATGAAACGAAATATTTGAATGTTTTAAAATGCAAACTTCAATTCCTATCCTAACTCGGAGATTAATTAATTCTAAGTCCTTTAAAGTATTTTTCAGGAGTTTAGTACGTATATACAATACGATCCCTATGGTTTAAAATGTCTATGTATTTTCAAAAATAAAACTATCCGTCCCTAAGGTTAAAATGTATTAATATTCTTCAAAAATAAAATTACCCCTATGGTTAAAAGTGTATAGTATAGGTTCAATTAAAACTATTCCTAGAAGTAAAATTTACATATCTATGTAGTAAAATCAGAGTAATGAAATCCTTAACTTGTTATTGGTTAATAATATTATAAGTAACTTCCAATTCCTTAAAAGACTGGTTTATAGTGATGTGTTTTAGTCCTACTGATATAATAATGTATATTGTTTAAAGTTATTTATACGTTAATAATGAAAAATTAAAAACATATGAAAAAAATTCTAGTCATAAAAAATATTTAAAACTACTCCTACCAGCTACGAATGCTTAATGATAAGTCCTAAAATGTATTTACTCAACACAGCTAAATATACGCAATATACTTGATAATAATGTAAAAATTATTCCTCTAATTTAAGAAATTATTCTATAATCTCTTAACTAATATTCTTATGTTTTGGAAATCTTCCAAAGTTAAAATTATCCCTATTTTAATAAGAAGTTTTTTCTAAATAATGTATCTGAATTAGCAGAATGGCTAACAAAACTTTCTAAAGCTAAAACTTTTATTTAGCCGAAAAATAATAAAATCTGTGGAAATGATGTAGATTATATTCTATTCAAAGACATCTGTTAATGTAACTTTTAAGAAATATAAAAATTCAAAACTGTTTATCTTCAGTATATATTTCAGTTATCCCTGTTAATTATTTTGTTACAACGCAATACAATAATGTGAATAATAGGATAAATAAACAATGTAACTTTGTAAGAAAAATTCTGTTTTCATCACTTACTAGATTTTTCTAGTTAAGTTGATAATCATTTTTCTTTCAATAAATAAAAAAACATATAAGCGTCTCTGTACTTTTTATAAAACAAAATTATAAAATTGCGTCACACTCAAAACAAATGACGGTAATCCGGCAGCTAAAACAAAAGAATCAGTACAAATTAGAAACGTGACAACATCGCGTTAGTTCAAGATGACGTGCTAAATTTATTAATTGGGTTGAGATCATTTTATATAAACTGGTATTTGACTAGTTTGATCATAAAAACATAGATGGCGCGATATATTTGGATTTTTCAATTTGATGGACTACATCTGAATTTATAAATAATAACTATCTCTCTTGTACTGAAGACAAAATGATATACATTAATATACCTTTCATCTTTTCATAGCAACAAAACATGCTAAGTTTAATATCAAATGTACCCTCGAATTAACAGTTAATTTTTCCATTTGATAAATAATGAGGAAACTTCTGGTGAACAAATTTGATTCCACATAGATACAATTAATCAGAATTCAAAAATGTATAAACTTGTTTACCCTCAGATCTGAATCAAATCACCCGACACTGAAGTATAAATTTTCTTAAATCTGTATTATGTACAGTCAAGTTTATATTCTCTGCAATGTAAGATTTCCAAATCCAAAGTTTGATTTGTGAGTAACAAAAAATTCCAATAAAAGATGTTCAAAACTAACCAAGTATGCTTCCAAGCTTCAAAATGAAATTACTTTGTAAGCTTTATAAATGAGAACTGATTCAAACTGATTTTGATAAAAATCCACAAATTGTTCCTTGTCTTTTCATAGACGTTTCATAGAAGACGTTCCAGTTCCTGTTCCAAGGTTTGATGTTGAAAATGTTGTATTTTCTTGAGTCTTTGGGTTTATTTTTTACTTACTTTAAGGCTTTATATAGTAGATGGCTTGATATGTTTTAAATACATCAAAATTAAAGTTATTAAAGCATTGATAAAATGATAATCGTATGTGCTAGAATATTAAAGTACTCAAAATCTTATGATTGATCGTAAAACTAAATCTTCTCAAAATAACAAGTTCGGCAAATAAAGAATTTAAACATGGGAACTCCAAAGTTTTTTGGGCATTTTGAATAGAAAAATTATGTGTATAAAGCTTATCCCTAATTGTTTAAACAGAAGTATAACGTAGTTAACTATTTGCAGGCTAAATATTTATAATAAAGTTTTTCTAACTGAATGTTATCCATTTAAGGCATTCATGATTATGAATGCAGGAAGATTTCTCAAAAATTGGTTGATCGTAATTGTAGTCCGTTGGATAGAAAAGTTTTATAAGATTGTTAGTGATCTGATATTTTTTCACTGAAAAGTTTTTCAATGGGTTTCCCAAACGATTAAAGACATTTTTTCAAAACCTGAGAAAGAAAAACATTTCTTGAACAAAGTAATTGTCCTTAAGGGCAATTTTTAATTCATCAACAAGTTGTGACTATGAAGAAAAATGAACTATATGTTGGTAAACTATATCATTTCCCAGAACGTAAAATATTCTGAAAAGAATGAATTCAAAAATTGGTTCGCAGTTCTATACAAGAATTTATTCAAATTGTAAAATATTACTTCAAAACTGTTAAAAATTTAGTTGTTCAACTAACTGTAAGAAGTGGAACTCAAAATACAAAGAATCTGGTTGATTGAGACTTACTAAAAATATATATGAAAATATCCTCCTTAATGAAGTTAGATAGGGCCTTATAAGGCTCTTTTTCGTGTAACAAACACTTAGACAATCGATAATAATGTGTAGGAATTTGATTTAATTGTAAGAATCATTTAGTTCAAAAATGCTTTATGGAAGAATTAGTTTTTGTCCCAATATAATAATAAATTTTTTTCGCATAATAAGTACTCAATATGCATTATTTTGAACGTATAACACATGAATAAATGCTTTCGTTAATACAAATATATATATTAACGTTTATGCAATTGTTTGCAAAAATTAAAACAACAATTGTGAACAGTATCTGTTTTTTTAAGAGATGCTCTATAATAATATTTCTCATTTCAATTGATAAGGTTTCTTATTATATGATACGTGAGGATATAATTTATTCTTGACATCATAAATTAGATAGTGATTCCTTTGTTATTCAAAAGAGTCTTCTGAGATGAAAATAAATTGTATTCCGTTTCAAATTATGATAATTTGGTTGAGATAAAAATCTGAATTGACAATTATGTCTAATGTATGTCATGAAGTTCAACGTTATACTGTTTTCCGGAATGTAGGTTTAACATTCCGGGTATATTAGGATTTGTGTCTTTTATCACTTTACTATTTGTACGGGTTGATAATGATTTTAACTTTTTTACACAAAAATAACAAATGAAAGTACAGACAAAGATAAAGATTCGTGTAGCAATTACTGTTACTACAAATATTTCGAGAGATGTTTCATCCTTGTTATGAAAATACGCGTGAGCATTCGCTAGCTGTAATAAGAATGTTAAAGAATGAACTTTATAAAGTAACCAAAGAATGAAGAGGGATAAAATTACATTCCAAGCACAAAATTTCCTGAAATAGCATAAACTTTTGTATGGGTTGAAAGTTGTGTCAAAATATTACTAACTGATTGTGAAAGATCTTCAAGATTATTTCGATTAGACAGATTTAAATGAGGTACAGACAATGCTCAATTTGTATTTAAGGCTTCTTCAATGTTATCAGAAGTTGGTAAAGAGGGTTCCGATTGATGATTGAATACAAAAGATTTTAAAGTTTACCATGGACCTGGCAAAAAGTGTTTTACCTCAATTGTTGTTTCTAAATTTCCGCAAGGAAATCTGGTCGCAATTAGTATTGAATTGTTTTCATGCAAACAACAATTACAAGGTAATTTAAGATGTAAGGCTCCTGTAACTTTTTCTTGAGGAGTAGGTAATGGTTGTGATCTACCTCCACACATTATAAACATATTTTTATTTGGGTGTCAAAATATATTCTTCGAAATTTAACTGAGTAATAATGAGATTGTTATTTGAATAGCATTTATAAATACAATACTTATTTAGATTTTCTATCGAATCACCTAAAAAAATTTTAATAGCACAAAGTGGACCTGGATGCTGTCCGATGAGAAAGTTGAACGGTAACATAACTTTGTATGAAAAGGTCTGCAAGTTTGAATTTCAGGACCCGATATGGCCTTACTTCGAAGTTATCCTTAATTTTATTTGATGCTATGTAAACTGTGTCATGGAGAGCAGAACAGGTTTCGTTCCCCCAACCAAAAGGATTGGTAACTAACTCATAAAGTTGACAATTCGAATTTTTTCGAACAATAGGTAGTTTCAAAGATACAAACATTTTTTACTTTGAAACTGTACAATCGCATGGTGGAAGTTGGTAATATCTAGATCATTTATGCAAAGGTATTGCTAATCGTTGTTGAAAAGGTTCCATAAGCTTTTCAACATTTTTTAAATCTGATATCAATAACTGATATGGCACTAATTCATTATTATGGCACATGTGTTAAAGGTATTAATATCTTCTTGTAGCATCATTATATCGTGGGGAGTTGTTATTGTCCTAAAAAATTTTAGTCGCCTGCGAACAACAGGAAATTGGATTGTGTAGAGGCTTTTTTTATGTCATTTATGAATAAATTAAAGAATAATGGTCCACTATGTGAGCATTGAATAACTCCTGATGTTACTTTCATTTCAGACGAAATACAATCCCCGATCTTTACAAATTGTGTTCTGGACGTTATAAAACTGTGAATCCATTGTAAGATATTTCCACTTATTCCTAGGTACCTTAATTTATTCATTAATATCCTATGACTGACCTTGTCAAAGGCTTTTGAAAAGTCTATGTATACGGAGTGTACACAGGCTTTTTGGTTAAATGAGTTTAATATGAATCTTTGATATGTTAAATGATTTGTTTCTACTGATCTCCCTTTTTATCTTAAGGTCTTGAAAACTCTTTTAAACAAGTCGCCCACATTGAAATATATTGTACTAGCGCCTTACGGTAATTAAACAACACGACTGGTCGCTTACGTTGAAATACATTGTACCACTCCATTAACTAGTCAAATATCCGATGTATTTTCTAAAAGTATTTTTATGACTTAAACCATACTTGGAATTGCAAAAAGAACAGGGTCTGATATTTCTTTTAGTTTATTTCTATGACTTATTTTGGAAATGATCAAAAACACTCAAGTACATGTGACAGCTGTCACCATGGGCGTCCATAACAGCTCGAGCCACTCCCTCTCTCCTACTCTTTTGTGGCTCAAGCCACCTTAGCCGCATGTTATTACTTCTAATTTATAATGGTGTACAGTACACATAGTATAGAGACATACAGCTGCTTTTACCTATAAGCCGTTCCCTAAAATCAATCATATGCTCCCCCTTCACTATAACTATAATTGAATTTGTATACAATTAGAGTAAGGTGTCGAACCGAAGTAATTTAAAAATTATCGTAGCCCGTTACATGAGCTCAGTGCGAAGAGAACAGGCTGTCGTAAGTTTTATCGTGAGAACTAGTTAATATTTTTATGCAATTAGAATAGCAAATTGCGCGCAACAAGAATACAAGAATTTTGTCGTAGAAATTTTAAAGTTTCAGTTTGTTTATTTCTTAATATGTAATGTTTCCAAAATATAAATTATTTATATACATATACATTTTTCTGAGGCCATAATGATATTTTGTTATAATTTTTTAGGCAATCATATTGGTCGTAAAATATATTCTGCGGAATCACTTGATGGTGAATTTCAATTACGACAGCGAAATGGTGAACTACAATCTGGTCTTAGTAAGCAATTAACGGAAATAGAAAATAAGCGAAAAGGATTAGGTAATATAGTAATTTCTGTAACAATAGCGACATTATTTAATTACTAAAAATTCTTGAAATCATGTTTTAAGCCTTCGCTTCTCCAGACATAAATACTCGCAAAATAAAAATGTGGCCGATGGGCTGAACCCGATATTCTTGCCCGGTACCTTTGTTAGCCATAAGCGAATTAGTACTTTGTATAATATTGCAGCTGGCCTGCGCATGCGGTATAATATAGTATAACAGCTATACTATACGCTGTGCGTATGCTATATGCTGGAGTTCTTTGCAGTTCATAGTTTCAATTGTGTCAGACATGTCATTGACGGTCAAATGCTGTAGACGAGAAAACTCGCTGTATTTTTTCGAAAACGTATAGAAATCCCTGCCTCTTCGGCCCCATGGCGATGGAGCCTTCCGTGGGGCGGTAGCGGATCCAGAGAAAGATGGGGGACGTTAAGACAATCAAGAGGGCGTGGCTTAAAAAAGTTTAAACGTGGAAAAGAAAATTAAAAAATACTCATTATATTCTCAAAACTTCTCATTATATCTAACAAGTAAAACTTGTTATATATAATGACAAATGTTATCATGACCCAAAAATAAATAAGTCGTTTTAAAATTTGTTTCTGCATTAAAAGAAACATGAATTTCCTTTAGTTTACATTCAATAATAGCAGTGGCGTGCATTTAAATTTTTTTATTATGTTAGATTATATTATATAACTTAATTTTCTACTTTACTCTGTGTGAATTACGAAAAACGCCGGTAGGGGCAAATAACCCAACTCATTTGGGTAAATAAAATATGACCTTGTAATGGATAGTCGTTTTACGACGTGTTATCATCTAGTTGATGATATTTTTATAGTAAGCAATAGAAAATCGGACAATATTTTAAATGATATTTTTCAATAAATCAATTATTTCTTCTTCTTATTCTTCATCTAACGTCGTGACCGACGTGTGGTGACTATGGTGGATGTTGACTTTGATTAGGGCAATTTTCTAATCTCTGTATTATTCGTCTAAACGTTGATTTCCATGTTTGTTGATCGTTTGTTTGTTTGGCGCGCTGCTTTAATGAAAGTTGTTTCTGTTAGTTTCGAAACAATATCAGTCTGTCGAGTTGGAGATCGGCCCCGTTTCCTTTTCTCTTCCGGGTTTCCCTGAACAATAAGTTGTTCCATGCTCTCATGTCGACAGATGTGCCCGAAAAATGTAAAAACTCGTCCATATGTCATCGATGACAATTTTTCTGCGGGTTTGACTTCATTTAAGATGGAGACATTTGTCCAGAGAACTCTTCAGCATTCTGCGCAAGATCCACATTTCAAACGCATCTATTCTTCTCTTGTTGTTGGAATGGCTTACCTAGGTCTCTGAGACGTACGAAAAAACCGTCCAACTAGGGCATTTACAAGGCTTGTCTTCGGTTTCCTACTGATATTTCGATCTTTTCAGATTTTTATTAGCTTTATCATGGCCGAACGGACAATTTCAATTCGCCGTCTTATTTTCAATTCGCAAGAGCCGGACTAATGAAGCATGGAATCCAAATACACAACTTTTTCGACGACTTCAAAGTTCCCTACTTTGTAGGTTCCCTTTGATTTTCATGATCTCGGTCTACTAGACTTTATCTTCTTGGCATTTATTTTGAGCCCGTAGTCTCGACTTATGTCTTCCGTTCCAGTTCTCTAAAGTGCGCTGCATCACTACTTCGCTATAGATGTTGTGGAGTAGAGGTGGAAGTGGGCATCCTTGACGAACGTCTTTTCTAATGCAACATTTTTCGGAAAATGTGTTACCGATTTTACCGACCGCCTGCGAGGTCTCGTACAGGCGTTTGACGAGAGTGATAAAATGATATGGTACTTCCAATCCTGCTAAGGTTCCATAGCCTAAGCCAATGAACGTTATCAAACACTTTCTCGAAGCACAGATGCACAGTACCAAGCAGTCGAGGGCCCTTTCTATAAGCTGCATCGCATTTAAAATTCATTATCGAGTATCACGTCCTTTCACAAATCCGGCTTGTTCTGGAGTTATTTGTTGTAGCAGGAAGGCTTGTAGTCTCACTTGAAGAATGTACAACATAATCTTGTTGGAATAGGATATCAGGTCTATCAGACGATAGTTTTCGTAGGCTGTTCCTGGCCCTTTCTTATTTATGTTGGAAAGCAATACTGAAGTTGACCAGTCCAGTTTTCCATAAGCCAGTTTTCCAAATCTTGTGACATAGAGTGTGCAAGATTTTCTGCACCCTTTCGTTAAGAGCATGCAAGACCTCTACTGATATTCTGTCGATGTCTACTGCTTTACCTTCTCTTAATTTGTCATTTGCGACTGTCTCATCTAAGAGTATATCCGGTTCCTCCATATAATCCCTTTTCTTCTCTTCTCATGGTGCCTTCATATTTCTGAGGTTGGAGATAATCATCGCGAGCTTAATATTATTGACCGTTCTGAACAACTCCACACAGCAGCTCTGTACAGCCGATTCATTCTCGTAAGTTCCTCAGCCAGGACATTTTTCTTTTTCCTACACTTCGTTTGCCGATTATTTTTCCCTGTATGATGTTCTGCAGCAGATGAGATCACTCTCCTCCTATAATATGACCTAGATATTTCAATTTTCTTATTTTTACTGCCTGTACCAGTTCTCTTTCTTTAGCAAGTCGGTGCGATACTTACTCGTTCCTAACTCTGCCCACAAACGATATTCTGAGAATTTTTCTACACTACTACATCTTAAAAGCTTCTAATTTATTCAGAGTGGCAGCCTCTATACCGTACAAGATAATTGGGAATATGTAGCCCCGCAATATCTTGATCTTCAGGGCATTATTTAATGAGCTGCTGCAGAAAAATTACTTTTTCTACTTTTTTATCTTTCATATACCAAACTCCGTTCTGAACCATATCATCGGACAAATATTATTTGATTGAAAACTCTATATATGTTACAAGTAAGCGAGCT
>WYDF02125400.1:0-37717 GCA_009867245.2 Adranes taylori
TTAATATCTTTACCTCGTGGACACACAGTGCACCTAGATTTTGACACCGTAGACGTAGATTGAACTTGCGTTACATCTTGTTGTAGTCCACAGTATTTGGCAGCTTTGTTACGAGTTTCTATTGGAATATGATGATCGCTTGCTCTTTTACGAAGTTTTTCAGATAAAATACTCATTCCTAAATCTTGCAAGTACTCCCTTCGATGCATTTTTGTGGTTTGATTATTAGCTGTATATACAATTTGGCTATTTATACCAGCAATGTCTAAAATTCAGAAAAATAATACGAGAAGCCAACGGTTTGTTCTTCTTGACACAGAGTATGTACCACAAAGTTCGTCCACTACATTAACTCCCGCTTTAGTCTGATTATAGAATGTTATTATATTTGGTTTTTTTCTCGGAGCTGGTATTTTTATCAATAGAATTGTCTTCTAAATGCATGCTTGATGTAAGAAGCACGTTTTTATTTCTTTTTGGAACGTACGAAAGTAAAGTCATATTTTTCTGAAAATCAAATAGGGTTGATTTAGGACTTCTCGTTTTTGTCGCAATAAACTCACGTGGTAATTGCCTCTTATTTTTTCGAAGAGTTCCTACAAATGTAAGATTAGTTTTAGTTAGTTTTAGACAAACACATCTGTCGAAAACTAACTAGTAAATCTCTTTATTAAATAATTAACAATAATAACTGATAAACTGGATTTCTGGTCCAAACCATCTGAATATAGTTACAAATATAAAACAATGTGAACGTGATTTAATGTCACAATAAATTGATCACACTATAGATGCTATTTCTATTCGCACGTTATAATGTGTAGGTAAATTTAGTATAAATGCAAAATATGTATCAACTTGATTTTATATGTTTTGTTGTACCAACATAGTACATTTACACATAAAATATTTTTGATATTAGACATAAAATGCATGTTTATTAATTTGTTTAGTTTTGCAATTTTGCTCAACAAATATTGAATATCTTTAATCCATCAGAATTTGATGAATCTTTAGAATTTGATGATGATTATATAATCAAACGTTTACTTCCACTAAAAGTAATATGGGGTGGCGGTCACTCCACGATTTTTTAACTGTTGTTTTCATTTTGAAGGCAATTCGTATTCTGGATTTGTGTTTTATTATTTTAAATCTATTTTGTGATCTTTATTGAAATCTCTAATAGCTTGGAAAGGACTTCTTTCTTAAATCAGTTAGAGAGTTTAATCAATTCCATCTTATACTGGATTATTATTAATTCAATTAAGTAACGGTTGGAATAGGCAATCCTCTAATAATTCATTAATTAAATGAGTAATGCTCTAATGTATTATAAATTTACTAATCAAATAAAATTCAATTCTTCAAATATATACAATTTAACAAAGCAACCAGTCAATATAATAACGATTAATTAAATCGATAAAATAAATATAACCTGGTAAATATAATTTTGATATGTTTAAAATAAAATCCAAATTCCGTTAAAAGGATTATTTGGCAACCGGTTTCAAATAGTTTTGCCATTCTTTGTCAGGTCATTAACCTGCAATTTAATTGTTCTGCTGTAATTTACATCTTAAAGAGTAATGTTTGAGAAAGTAATGCTGAACAATTTGAGATGAGAGACGTATTCTTTCTTCTGTGCTCAATCAACAACGCGTACATTCTTTGTAATTGCATTTTTCTATATCTGTTGACTTCTGATTTTGAGAAGTCAACAAATACAAAAAACTGTAATTGCAATTTACGGTATACAGGAATTCAAATAGTTATGAAACTATTTGAATTCCTTTTGTGAAGAAAAGATTTTTTATTTATTACCAAATAACTCCAAATAACTACAAAACCTTGACCATGGCTACAACATCAAACATGAATCTTTATACCTGTTTCTATAGGCCCATCCTGACTCTCCCATGTAGGTGGTGTTAGAGTCGCTTCATTTAATTCATTTTATTCTACTTTTTTCTGCTGTGCTACTTTTAGTTTTTCCATTGCCTAGTAATTGTGAAAGCTGTTTGTTGTAAACTTTGTCCAACAGTTCGTTAGATTTGTTGTTGATTTAATCTTGCTATGTTTTCTTTTAATTTTGTGAGTTTTATTTGTTATATCTTTGTAGTTATCTGGTAATTATTGCCTCTATTCTAGGTGACATCGATAGCAAATAATAAAAATCCGAAACCATATATACAATTTAGATATCTTCATTTAATGAATATTTTTTACAAAACTTATTAAAATCATAGTATCGAGAAAATAAATTTAAAAATTGATCAAAAAATGCATTGTTTACGAAAATATTTTCCTCGAAACGCTTGCTGTAAATATGTAAACATTTTCATGCTCGACGAATGTGTATATTGTTATTTTAGTATAAAGAAGATAACACTTTATCTGTCAGATACAGGCTGGAGGAACAAAAATCTTTTCAAACAAACCGAATACCTGCTATAAGTTAATGTTATTTCGTTGTTAAGAAATTCCTTTCATATTATATTTCAATCGATTTTTTCTGATATCTAGTGAGTTTTGTATTCCGTTAAAAGTAAAATAGACTCTATAAATATTACACATAATTCTTTACACTATTTTCATTTGTTGTCATAATTTTGAAAATGGTCGACCAAAATCCCAAGAATTTTATATACCGTAAACTGCTCCTACTTGGCTGGCCAACGAATCACTAGGTTCCAAATTTAATAATCTTTTAGTGTCCGATATTGAAATAATTTGGTAATATATTTATCAAATTTTGAACAAAACCTATTCTTATATTAAAATGTGGCAACACTAATGTCTCCTTCTTTTTCTTTTCTTGTTTGATGTACCATTGTAAGGTCTCAGGTTGACGAATATTTTTTTGTTCTCAAAAATCCAATTCCATCCAGGATATAAGACACCGATTTGTGGTAACATTAATCTTTTATAATCCAATATATAATCTGCTTCTCAGAAAGATAAATTTCCCGTGCTCCGCTTTATTTTGTCCTAACAGAACCTCACGTGTTTGCTCTTACTTTGCACTGCATGTTGGGGTAAGTTTACTCCAGGAGCAAAGTAACTTCACAAGGTTATTCTGAAATAAGCTGGTTCACCAAAACACATAATAAATAAATAATACAAAAAATTATTAAGACCCAGAAAATACAGGAACGATACGAAAGAAACATTGAGACAATACATGGCTTTAATTGAGAATCGTGAAATTACACAAAGAAAAGCTGAAGGAAAGTTTATAATAGCACGAAAAGCTATTATGAGATGTAAATTGCAATCGAAGCCACCAGGTGTTCCAACAACTTTTTCGAAGGAGGAGGAAGAATTGTTTGAAGATTGTATCTTCAGATTGACCGAGCAGATGTCCACTTGCTTCTTTTGATTTGCGGATTATTATCAAATCTGGAGAAAATTTGGAGAAAATTCTTCGGTATCAAATTTTTGGAAAACAAACCCAATTTTATCTCAGAGATTTGCGACTAAAATAACGCGTAAGAGAGCCAAAATTAACAAAAATACCATAGCTGCATATATTTCTAACTTGGAAATTGCTAAAGAACTATATAATGGAAAATATAATAACAGTCCTTCTGGGTGGTCCGATATGATTATTTTTAATGATTCGTGTTTCTCTCATTAACCCAGACTTAAGACACAGGAAGACCCAAAGTTATACTAGGAGATAATTTGGCGCCTCACATTTCAGTCCATGTGTTAAAGGCTTGTGATGAAAATAAGATTTATCAGATTTATCTGTCTGCCACCAAACAGTACTCACTTGACTCAGCCTTTTTTCGCCCAACGAAGATGGCATTGCGAAACATCCTTTCTGAACGGAAGACAAGTACATAAGGAAGCCCAAAAACTTTGGTGCAAAAAAGCAACTTCCCCATTTTACTAAAGAGACTTGTCGATATTTTGCAAGCAACTCATGTTTTCAAATTTGGATGTTTTGCAAGTAAATGTGGCATTGTCCCTATTGAACTAAATCCCTTGTTACAGAGGTTACCCCAAACAGTAGAAAAACAGCTTTAGAGTAATCTTTTATAGAAAGTTTTGAAGCCAATAGGTTTGAATGGACAAGCAACGCCATTACTAAAAAACACCGTTCAAAACTGAACATCGTTCCTGGGAAGTGGGACTGAAGAACTTTTGAACGATAAATAAAATCAAGATATGGACATCATCCCAAATTTGTCTATGGTTGGGATTACATGCTCTGCGTCCACATAGGATAAATATGCTTTTTAAACAAGTTATCTCCTGGAGCAAAGTTTCCCAATACTTTGGATAACATTGCTCCTAATTAATTAATTTAAAAAATATTTTAAATGAATATTTTCATCATTCTAACATTCACATAATGCAAAAAGAGATGTTCTTATTTCAATTAAAACATATTTATTATTATTTTACGGCACAGATTCAATATGAGCTATATATTTGTAAACAAGGAGCAAATTTAAGAGCAAAGCTGGACCAGTTCACGTTTACATAATCTTTGAAATAGTTCATACAGCGTTTTTATGCTATTATAATATAGGTGTTAAAACGCTTGTAACAAATATGGTTAGGACTCTCATTAAATCAATAACCACACGAGTACATATCTGTTGCATAAATAATGTAGCGAGCGCTCTCGCTGCTAAGATTGGGCTATCTTGTAGCGCTGTTGATCATTCAACTACGTTAGCATTGTAGCAACATAGCATGTACGCATTACACATGTCCGTACACTTCGCTGCTGCAGGGAGACGGAATCCTGGCGCTATCTATTATCATTTTTGGTGGCAGCATCTACCACTGCTGAGAGTGCAGATCTTGTCGAAATCTAACTGGCTATATCCAATTAGTGCACCGCTATTTGTACTCTAATCCAGCGGTAAGGTTTGTTCCTAGCATCAGCGACCGACACCAGCGACCGACACCAGCGGACATGTAATACAGACATGTGACTTGGTGTCGCTCGATGCTGCTAGGAATAAGAATCTTACCGCCGGTTTAGGGTACAATTAGCGGTGCACTTATTAGATTTAGCCAGTTCTCATTTTGCGAACTCGAAGTATGTCAGCCAACAGCACCAGCCAGCAACAGCGATCAATCGGGACAAAGCAGTAGCCAGCGACAGCAACGGTGTATTCAGACTAGCAACAACAGCAGCAGAGATAACAGCCAGCAACAATCAACAGCGTTCACCGGGGGATTTGCTATATTTTTTAGCTGAATATTCAAGCATTTTATTGAAGCGCGTTGAGGCAATGCGTTTGGTAAGCAATTACAAATACAATATAGTGCTTTATTGTTCGAATGTTTATTGAATAGCTCTGTTTCTCCTTCTTTTTTACCTCCGCCTTATTTCCTATCCCACTCGAGTGTATAATTCTAACCTACCTTAGCCGGAGTTAGTTTTAGTCACTCGACAACAGTTACAACTTTTCTTATCCGTAACATGCACTACAATGTATAATTCTTACGATCGCCCGGAATAGTTAGCCACTCGGCGACAATAACACCTACGACCGTCTAGATGTTAGCGACTTATGATGGTCGACTACTTGCGCGCTTAGCTACCGTGACCGTGGAAAGAAGAACAGTTCCTACGTGTAGTCCCACACAAAAATAATAAAAACTACTTTACAAAATATTCGGAACGAAAGTCGTCAGTTCGCAGTCCTTTTCGAGCAAGCAACGTGTTACAATATTTACGAACTAAATATATTTTCACACATTGTACCGCTGGAATTCAGAGATTTCAGAATCCACCATTTTTATCTGATGAAATTATGAAAAGGAAGGGAGGTGGTTCTTTTGAAGGAATTCTTAGTAAAGATGGCATAATTATGACAAAATGGTTTGACAACAAAAGTGTGAGATTGTCTTCGAATTATAAAGACATAGGAGTACCAGATACATGCAAGCGTTGGAATAAATCAAACAAGGAATATAAAGGTGTTCCACGACCAGAAATTATAAGAGAATATAACGATGGCATGGGAGGTGTTGATAAATTAGATTTTCTGATCGCACTGTATCGCACATTTATAAGATGACGAAAATGGACTATGCGTACGTTTAACCATGCCATTGATAGTGCCTGTACAAATGCTTGGTTGGAGTACAAACAGCAAGCCAATCGGTTAGGTCTGCCTAAAACGGATGTTCTGGATCTTCTTGGTTTTAGAGCATATGTTGCAGAAGGTGTTATAAAAGCCCATAAATTGCAAACGAAGAAAAGGGGGCGCCCATCATCTGCTGCATCCTCAAACCCAGGAAGTCCTGCCACACCCACTCCGTCAACTTCAACACAGTGTGCCGAAGTAAGACCTATTTCAGAAGTTCGTTTTGACCAAATTGGGCATTTTCCAAATCTTGATGCAAAAAAGAAATTCATTCTAGATGCAAAAATACAGGGTGTAAAAAAAAATACAGTAAAAATTGATTTTAATTAACTTATTTACCTAGGCTCAGTCATAGTCTCAGTCATATTATGTTCAGTTGTATACACAACCCATATTTCTTTAAGTCACGATGTATTACATGATATAACTGAAAAACCAGATATAAAAAAAAATTGTGAATATTACAAAAGTATGTAAAAAAATCATTCTGTTTTCTGCCAAAAATTAGATTATTCTCTTACTTGAAAAAAAAAGTGACCGAAAGGGTTAATAAGCAATCTCCAAATCCCAACGCAGGATATGAACTAGTCTTCTTTAAGGTGATTATTATTCGCTGAATCTCTCAAACTAAATATAAGAAATACCTCTGACAATCTTTGATATTGTAGTAAATATTACAATTGAAAAAATCCAAAAATATAAAAATATCTTTGTTATGGTCAGATTATGTGTCACACATTATGTTCTGTTCCAATACTTTTGAGACTACCTGTACATACCAACATAGTTTTATATTATGGCCTGAATGAAATAAAATAAATTATTTGAAAAAGATTTTTTTCAATAATAGTCCTTACTAAAATATCAAAGATTAGCAGAGGTATGGGTAAAAATAAGAATTAATTTAATTATAATTATAGTAATTATAACAACTAAAGGAAGCAGGATTTGTGTTGAAACTAAAGTAAATCTGTAAACAATAAATAATAAATTATGTATATTTGAAAAGAGTAGATACTTTGTTTCGCGCAATTTTAATGTACAAAATATGATCGTTCATAAGACTTCCAACATAAATATCAACCTTATAATTCAACTCTGAAAATTTTCTTGGCTCATGCGATAAGCTAACACCGGAGTACCTTAAGGCTAGTCTATTTGTCTTTGTCACTCTCGTTGCTATCATTAGAGATTGGTAGAAAAAGATAAAAGATAACGTTCGAACTTCGACAAGGATAATTAGATTTTATGATATGTATAGTGTATTCTAAGCCTCATGGCTATTAGCTAAATATGAGCCGGAGATTGTATAAAAGTAAAAATGAATCGTTCAAAGCTTTTATTAAAATCTACATGCAATGTCACTAAAAGTAGCATAACTTGTTAATAGCTCGTTTTCTAACCGACCTACAGAGAAGGTTCCAAATAATTTGTTTTATTAATATACATGGCTCATTGAAATTACATTCAATAACAAAAATTCCCTATCAAACTGGCATTGATAATACCGCTCTGTATATATATATAAACGCACCGCTTATGATCAAAATGGTATGGTGTTCTTAGATATAGAAAATGCAAAAGTGATGGCCGATCACTTAGTGAGGCAATTTTCTAATGAAATGAAGTCGGAAGAAGTAGAAAATAGAATGTCAAATTCAATGAGGTAATAGAAAATACAACCAGAATAGGCAAGAGATGGTTTGCAGAAGAAGCAATAAAACAAATTAAAGCTGGAAATTCAATAAGAGGTCCAGGAAAGGATCATACACCAGGAAGGATGCTGAAGTTGTTCCTAAACAGAGTGATAAAAATTAACGGGCATATATTCAATGCAGTAGTAAGCATCCACTATTATCCGAATAGCTGGAGAGGCAGTATTTATGACAATACCAAAAATGAGGCAAAAACCCATCAATTCCAACAAATAGAAGACCAATTTCCCTCTTAAATGAAATACCAAAACTTTTTGAATCGCTCCTAAAGGATTAGGTACAGTATTGGACACAGAAACAGAAGATTAATGCTCCATCGCTATTTGGCTTTAGGAGAAAGGTAACAACAATAATTCAAGCGACTACAGTGGAAAAAATGCCGTAGGGGTCACTTAGAGGAGAACTTACAATAAAGTGTGGAAAGAAGCTTGTAATAAAGTGTGTAAAGAAGCGCTGATGCACAAATTGGGCAGCATATGAAATAGTGGCAACAATCCGAAATTTCAAAGATAAGAAGTTTTAGGTTAGAATCAGCTAGTGATTGTATTTAGTAATAACACCAAAAAAGGAACTACCTCAAGGGTCAGCTCTGAGTCGAATCCTGAACAACAATTATATATACGACCTTACAACAAGAAAGAGAAAAAACGCAACAGATGTGGTATTTTCGTTTGCAGATGATACAGCTATATTGGTCAAGGAGCTATCACGTATGTGGCAGCAAACAGCGTAGATACAGGCATAGGCAAGTGATTAAGTACTGGTAAGTGGGTGATCAAACGAAACATAGAAAAACCTGAAGTCAATCATATTGGGTACAGTCAACCAAAAATAAACGCTATAAAAGTGGGAGACTCTAAAGTAATATTCAGAACTTGCAACATATTTGGTATGCGTTTTTGACAGAAAATTAAATTTTAAATCTAAGTTAATAGAAGAGTAGTAATAACGTTACAAAGAGCTGTACAAGATATTACAAGAAAGGAGCAGCCTAGGAGTGAGCAATAGAAATCGAATATTGAAATCTATACTAGAGCATACTCTATCTGTTACAGAAGCGGAATCAAATCAAAAGTGGAAATAACACAGAATACGTGGAAATAACACAAAATACGCACATCAGGCTGGTCATAAATGCCCCATAGTACTGTAGAAACGCAGATCTCAGGTCAGAACTAAAAGTTGAAGAATTAGTAACCAGATCAGTCATGAGTATCAAAGAGATGCTGGTGAGATAAAAACCCACCCAGACGAGGAAGTACAAGCAAAGACACTAAGTGTATTTGACGAATAAACATACCGAAGTACAGATTAATATTTCGGTACGGGAAAAGAACCATACCATAGCTCGCAACAGGCTAAACAAGAAAACAAAGGAAGTAAAAAAATACAGCTTTCGTTCGAACCATTTGAAGATAATTTTTATTTAACCTAATTTCATCAAAACACGCTACAATACTTGTTACAGAATCACAATTGCAAAAAGTATCCATTAAATAAATAACTTGTTTTGTTATAGATTCTTAAGTGATCGTTCGATTAAGTTGTCCGTCAATTATACTTGAATATAGACGTGCGTAAATAGAAAATGTTGCAGGCGATTCTCATCGCATAGACGTAAATCAATCGCGCGCGCTATCGGTTTCGCTAGAAATACGGTACGTTGTTATGCAAACAATTCTCAATATAGTGAAATCTGCGGCCGCAGATTTCCCGGTCACACGCCGGAATATGTGGTTAAAAACCATATCAGTGTGCTACAACCTTTTGTCGGCGTACACTCGTGGAAGGCAGGATTATGTGATTAGTAATTTTAAATATAAATTGTGTTGTGAAATTAAAGAGGAAGTGCATAAGGAATAAATAAATAGCTGTTCATCCAATCACTGTACCCTGCTGCTGAATCACACACCCGACAGCAGGGGGATAAGGCATCAACCCGGAAACAAGGGGGTTACGCGGAGTGAGTCAACAGCGCTATAATAGTGACACAAACTGTTGAAAAGCAATGGACAGCAAAGATATAAGGTGCAGCATGGGAGATCAAGACCCAAATCAAATCAAATGCATTATGTTGCTAGCTAAAATAATCTCACTAGAAGCAGAGTTATAAAAAGCTAACAAAAAGATTAAAGCATATGAAACGAGAGAAATCTCACAATGGGAATTAAGGAGAATAAGCGCCCTTCCAAGGCAAAAACATGAAAGAATCGGGGTACAAACCCGAACTCGGTTGACGAATCAAGCACATCACACAAAAAATGACGCAGATCATTGCTATCAACTTATTGCTATCAAACATCCTTGCTATCAACTCTCTGAAGAAAAGGAATGGAAAGTCGTCTTAAGAGGAGTGCTGGAAACTAGTAAATGAAATCGAAGAAGACCTAAAAGGCAAAGGGCTTAAATACAATAGCATCACAAGATGAGGCAACAAAACAAGAAAGTTTCCTTTAATATTAGTCAACCCAGAAATATCAGACGATGAGAGGAAACTTTATGATTTAAAAGAAGTACAACATCTGAAACGGACAACATCCGGATGATCAAACTAGGATTCCAAATCGTGGAAGAGGAGATGTAGTTCATTTTTATCAGCCACAGACTCAAAAAATCAGTAAATGCTGCAACAAAGTTTGCTTTAAATTCGAATCACTTACCCGTTATACCCGAAATTGGTACTAAATATACACACAGCAAACATGAAATAAAAATGTCAAATTGAAATAGATTCATTCACAAATGGCAGATTATAAACCTATATTTGAAAATATTGCAATAGACACACTAGATATAGAAATAGATCATCTGTCAAAATCAATAACGGAAGCTGTCGATAAAAGCTCTGTAAAAACAAGGCAACTAGATTAAAGCTGAATAAAGAGGAGAGGGAACTAATTTAAGAGAAAAATAGACAAAAAAATATATCGGCAAAAACTCACAGAAACTTCGAAACTTACAAAAAAAAGTAAGCAAAATGCCAAATGACATTCAATGAAGCCAATGAAGACATCAGCGAGTTCTGACATATTACAAAAAGGTTCAACAAAGACTAAAACAACAATTTGCCTCTAAAAGACGAACAAGGAAAGTTAATATTCAAAGGAGCAGAAAAAGCTGAATACATAGCGGACTTTCTACAATTGTCATTCCAAAACAAGCTACCATCAACTACCAACACAGCTCTAGAATACCTAACACAGATCATACATAGCGCCGTACAACTGAAGTATTTATTACCTTAAGAAATGTAAAGTGGTAACAATACTACAAAAAAGATAAAGATTTCACTGATATTAAAAACAGACGTCCAATAAGCAAAATAAACTCAATGATAAAGGTGGTAGAAACACTATACAAAAGTGCTGTAAGAAGAATTGTCTCCAGCCAACGCTAAGCGTTTAAAATCTATAGGAATCTTTCTGCACATTGAAAAAGCATATGCCAGGTATGGCACGACGGACTGATACACAAAATATGGAATCTGCTCATCCCAAACGAAATGCCAGGCATTGTTAAATCCTTTCTACAAAACAGGACATTTCGAGTCAAAGAAGGAAATATTATCTCAAATACAAGGAGAGCAGAGGAAGGTCTAACGCAGGGCTCTCAACTGTCGTCCATTCTCTACAAGATGTATGTGCACGATTACCAAAGTCAAGACCAGGAAGCAACAATCAAATTCTGCAGTTCGCGAACGACACGGGATAGTGAGCCACGGAATAAGTCTGGACAGTACAAATATCAGGGCAGGCAGACTAACAGATCGCATATGCAAGTACTTCGACAAATTGAATCTGAAGGTAAACACAAACAAAACAGAACCAATACAGTTTATTAACAAAATCGCGGTAAAGAGCTTCGTAAAAATAAAAGACGAAACGATAAAATTCAGTCCAAACGCGAACTACCTAGGATGCACTTTCGACAATAAAGTGAAATGGGAGTAGCATGTAACTAACAGAGCATTTAAAGCCAAACAAACAACGAGGAAAATATCTAATCACAATAGCAAAGTCAATTCTCATCTTGACACTAATGTACGGAGGAGAGTTCTGGACAAAAGGTTCAAGAAAAGCCGAAGAGAAAATAAAAACCGCTCAAAGCAGACTACACAGAATGACATGGTACATCTCACGGTAAGTGCGTAACGACATTATAAAGCGAGCGTTAAAACTAGAAATTCTAATAAAACGACTAAAAACTCATGAACACAGCAAAATCAGGTCAAACATCAATAAGTAGCAGAAAGGTTAAAAGCAAATAACATTAAAGAAAAAAATATACATCCACTCTGTACACATTACTAAGCCGTACGAAAACATAGCCAGAAAAGGCTGAAAATTTTGTAATTAAAGGAAGTTAATAAAAAAAAATAGTTTCTTATTCAATCACCATATTCCCTCATCATTAGCTTATATTGTATTTTGTTTGTAAACATTATTCATATTTCTGAGACAAGAGTAGGAGAGAGTGGAGAATCCTGAACGCAACAGTTCTAATATGTTAGAAAGAGATGACAGTATTTTATTTACCGCCATCTTAAAAATCACGGCACCTTTAATGCCAGACAACAATACGGGAGAAACGGACGCACCCACGAGTCAAGGTATGAATATTTAAAATTTTTGTGTGTTTTCGACGTAATTTTTTCATAAATGTAACTTGGTGTATGTAGCTTTATTTCTATCAACAGTAGTAATATAAAATTTCCATACTGGAATACTCACAAATAAATGATTCTAATGTCAGTCACGATAACGCCAAATGTAATATAACCTAAAATAATATTTGTCATTTTGATTGTTTCGATCCTGCGGGGCAATGGCGAACAGACCATGTCGGATAATCTCGAACATTCGGCATTATCTTTCCATCGTTAGTTCGTCGTTTCATTGATTTGTTTCTTATAATTGTTTTAGATGGCTCATAATTACATCAGAAAAACGGAAACAAAGTATAAAGTAGAAGATCTCCAAAGAGCTATTGAGGATGTCAATACCAAAAAATAGACTTGGCAAAGCAGTAGAGGCTTATTCAGTGCCGCAAACTACAATTTTGGACCATTTGAAGAAAACTGTAATAAAACAACCCCAAACAGGTAGAAAACCATTATTTTCGAACTCACAAGAATTAGAACTCGTGGACTATATTATAAAATGCAGCAAATTGTTTTATGGATTACGGATAAAAAAAGTTCACCAAAAAGCTTTCCAATTTGCAAAGCTGAATAAGCTTCCTCATAATTTTGACTGAGTAAAATAGCTAGTTGGAAAAAACTGGCATTACATTTTTTTATGAAAAACCATCCCAGAATATCTTTGATGACACCTGAGGAAACTTCGTTGAATCGTATTAATGCTTTTAATGAAAACGGCGTTAAAATATTGTATCATATTTGAAGGCAGTAACCCTAACATGCTTGGATCTGTATCAGACTCTGTATGGATAAATAAAGTCTTATTGACTGACTGGCTACACCACTGCATTTCCTTTTCAAAGTCTTCAAAAGAACATCCAAGACTGCTAATACTAGACAATCATGAGAGTTATATCAATCTTGATGCATATACACTCATTGTGCTGACACATACCTCACACAGACTCCAGCCTTTAAATTTGACATTTTTTGGGCCTCTCAAAAGTGCATACAATCAAGAATGTGAGAATTATATGTCAGATAGATTTGGAAAGCCCGAGATAGTTGAATTAATTAGTTGAACAATACGAGATAGTTGAATCAATTAAGAATGCTTTTAAACGGTGCAGAACCTTGAAAAGGCAGCAAACGGCTTGAGATCTGCCCTTGCGCGCAATTGAAATGAAAACGATTCAGCCATACATTTTCCAGAATACTACATTACAGGCAACATGAAATCAAACACAAAACATTGAGCCGATGTCGAACAACCAAATAATCAAATACCCAACATCAACACTGTTGAGTAACAAGCATCCGATGCTCTTTTTGTTTCACCAGATTGTGGCGAACAAGCTGCTTGAAACGCATCTGAATCTGATATATCTGCATCTGCACAAGTTTGTGATGTTCAGGCTTTCGATGCCCAAGCTAGTGATACACGTGCTGTCCACTTCCAATCAAGTGACACACAACCGCTTAATACTTCTGCTATTTCCAAATTACAAATTTCTGGTTCAGCAATAGTTACTCTTGATGGATATGACAATACAGTTGCAACTGAAAATATAAGCACGCTGTCAGCATCTCTATCCGAAGTCTTCGAATTGCCTATTATTCCGCTAAAAACATTAAGCGCAATATTAGAAAGAAGAAATCGATCATTTTAACAAGCACACCTGAAAAAGATCAACTAGAAGAGGAAAATAAGAAACGAGCAAAATAAGGAGAAATCAAAAGAATATCTATAAAAATTACCAAATAAACAAATTAAAATGAAAATACGTGATGTTGGCAAATCCAAATAAATGAACCTAGAAAAGATGGAAAATCCAAAAACAATGAAACTAGAAAAGTACTGAGAAATTTCCATTAGATGTTGGATTTTAAGGTTAGGTGTTCGAGTTTCCCCCATATCGCCTACTAATGGTACAGATAAGCTGTTTTAACTATACGTACTCTTTCATTGTCAGTTCGAATAAAGAGTAATCTGGTCGTATATACTTTGAGGGCATCTGCGAATGCGATAAGGTGTTTTCGGAAAGTGGAAAAGTTCCAATTTTACGAGTTTCGGACTTACTTAATTGCGAATTTTATAATTTTCTTTTTCAGTTCAAACCGTTCAACTTTAATAGCTTTATTTATTGCGTCATTCAAATATATATGTATATATTAAATTTTTTTAATAATTGATCTACAGTACAATCAAGATAATCCGACACATATGGGACCAGAAAACCGCCTGATTATCAAAAATTCCGGATTACCGGGAGAAACTTAAAAAATATTTATTTTAATGTGCATTTTTATTTGTAAATAACATTTAAAATACATAATATATGTACATACATACATATGTATGGCTTTTTGCTTTAAACATTTTATCAAACACATACTCTTCCGTTTTTTTTTAGGTGTAATACATCTTCACTTCCAATATCATTTTCTTCTGCCCATTTTGTTAAAATATTTATTGCGTTGAATGCGTCACCATTGGTTACTGTACATCGAGCTGAAGTACTTAAGTTATCATTAACGTCGTCGGTATCCGCGGATCGAAATTTGGCTGAGGATTTCTTCGTCTGAAAGGGATTGCAAATTTTCTTCTCTTGTGTCGTAAAACCAATCTTTTATGTCATCGTTTGTAAGCTCGACTTCACATTTGTTGGAAAGCTCGTTTAAAAATTCAGAAGATAATTCTAGAATTGAGGTTTGGTCAGAAACGTCAATCACGGCTTCAGATGTTAAAGAAGGACACATTTGCCACACCTTTTTCCAAGAACACTGAATGGTGTCGCTTTTGACTATATTCCAGCTGTGTGCGAGATTAAAATAACATCTTTAATGTCCGTCTTTTGTAAAAAATTAATGATGCTATCAGTTTGTTTGATTACGTCTAAAAGTAAAGATTTTTTATAATTTATTTTTATTTGCTGAATTACATTTTGATCCATGGTCTGTAATAGTGGTGTAGTGATTGGAGGCATGTAAAGAACTTGAATTTGCTTGTCTTCAGATTGTAGTTCCTCTTCTTTAGGGTGCCCAGAAGCATTATCTAAAAGCAGCAAAACATTCGCAAGTAAATTGTGGTCTTTTGAAATTTTTTTTACAGCCGGAATAAAATCTTGCTTAAACCATTGCATAAAAATATCTCGGATAACCCAACCTTTGGTTTGATTTTTGTATACTACTGGTAAATAAGAGGTGTTTTTAAATGCCCTGGGATGTTTGGCTTTTCCTACAACTAGTAACGGAAATTTATGTGTACCCGTAGAATTCGGCCAGGGCATAAATGTTAATCAGTCTTTTGACATCTTTCTAGCTGGGGCACATTCTTCAGTAGAGTGCACAAAGGTCCTATGTGGTAATATTCTCCAGAATATACCAGATTCATCCGCGTTATACACTTGCTGCGGAGAACACCTAATTCTTGTGCTTTAAACTCAAATTTCGTTCGAAAAGGCTCCACTGCTGAAACATCACTAGATAATTTTTCTCCTGTGATAGATAAATATAGAATCCCGAATCGTTTTTTAAAATTATCAAGCCAGCCATCACTATCTTGGAAATCATTCTTATTTGTTATATTTTTATAAAACAATTTCGCTTTTTCGCGAAGAATATCGCCGATAATGGCGTAGGTCTTGCACGCTCTTGCATAAACCATGTAAAAACATTGCATAAATCATGCATAAACCTTTAAGTCTTCCTCAGCAGTTCTAATAAACTCTAGGATTTTAACACGATTGATTTTACTATCGTATATTGTGGACTATCCAACGACATAAACTCTAGCTAGATTTGCCGTAGTTTCTCCATTGTCCAATTTCTTAGTAATTTGTTGATTCTCAGACAAACTTAAAGTTACGTGTTTTCTTTTGGTAGACATAATACACTTAATAAAATACAATTTGAAAAATTTACACAAAAACATAATTAAATGAATGGAAAGCGACATTCTAAAACGCAAACTAAATAATTATTGGACATAAAAAAAGAAAAACAAGAGAGGTGGCGTGATTATTAATATACACACAGTGAGATATAAAAAAGAAAAACGGGAGAGGTGGCGTGATTGCTTGCTAATATAATATATATGTATGTACGTTACCGGGACAATAGTAGTGGTCGGCGAAAGATAAAAACAGGTACATATGTATTTTATCAATAATCTGACCGCCGTATTACCAAACGTGCCGGACTGGCCAACCGCTGGACTATCAAGATTGTACTGTATATGTTTAACCCTTTAGTGCCTGACGATTCTTACTTGATCTGCATCATTACAGATCAAGTAATGATGCATAGCAAGTGCATTCCAGAACGAATGTGATCGAAGATGAAAATGATGAAGCTAGTATTCAATCCGATTTTTGCATCTTAATGAAAACGTTAGACCATCAACATCAGGAAGCAAAGAATTTCCAGAATGGATGTTCCAATTCCGATCACTAAACCGATTACTGAACCGGTAAATCTGATCTCTCAACCGCCAAATCTAAAATGGAAGTAAATAGAAAAAATACTGAAATACCTGAATATAGTCGACATATGGATCGAGTTGACGAATTTTTTGACAATTGTATTACAGCTACCGACATCTATCTAACGCTATTAGGCAAATCAATAGAAGATATTGTCTATCAATCTAATTTATATGCAACTCAGTGTAATAAAACTTTGAAGCTGACAAAAAATGAATTACTATCGTTTATTGGCATAAATTTTTATATATCATTACACCGGTTGCTATCATGGAAACAATATTGGAACTCCAGCCCTGACTTGGGAATACCACTTGTTACAAATTGTATGACAAAGAATCGTTTCGAAGAAATCTTCCGGTATCTGCATTGTAATGATAATCAGAAAATTCCCAGAGACAACAAGGATAAACTCTACAAAGTGAGAGTTGATCCTTTGGACGCATATACAACTCAACCAGAAACACGAGCATTGATGAGAGTATGATCAGATCCAAAGGCAGGAGCGCTCTGAAACATAACTCACAAAATCCTATCTAACGTGAATACAAACTGAGGTTTATTGGTGACCAGAATGGGTTTATTTCTTGTTTTGAAGTGTATCAAGGAAAAAATGAAGATTTACAACAAGGATTTGATAATTCTGAACTCGATGAACGAGTGATTCTTTTCCTAAGTCAACCATATTGGAATACAAATAAAATTATATATTTCGACAATTATTTTACTTCTATCAAGCTCCTGGAACAATTGAAATTGAACAACACGTTCGCATGTGGAACAATATGTAGTAATCGAAAAGGATTTGCTGTGAACAAAAATCTAAAAAGAGGGACAAAAATCTAATATGATTATAGCATTTCAAACACGAATATATCGATTTTCAAATGGAAAGATAATCGAGTTGTCTATTTTGTTTTAAACGTTCATGGTTCAGAAGAAGCCAGCGTACAAAGAACGCAGAATGATGGTTCCAGGATGCAAGTGACATGCCCATTGGTCGTCAAGGACTACAATATCAATATGGGGGGACAAGACGGATCAACTGCGAAGAATCTACGGGATGGATCGCCGTTCGTGGAAATGGTGGTACCGTTTATTTTGGGGATTTTTGGACATCGCTTTCGTCAACGCTTACATTATTTACTTTCAACGATTTGAAAAAAACATCAACTTTAGAAATTCGACGGTCAATTAGTCTTGGATTTATGACAATGAATGAGTGCAAGGATCGTAGAAGAAAATCTACCCCATTAAAACCCATTGCTAAGCGCAGAAAATATAATTATAGTGTGTCCGATGACGTACCATTGGGAAATCTTGGCCAACATTAGGTCATATATGACGAGAAAAGAGAAAGGTGCGAAATGTGTAGTGCCAATGCAATTGAATTAAAACCACACAACAAGTGTACTACGTGTGGGGTATATCTGTGCAGCAACGAAAGAAAAAATTGCTTCATGGAGTACCATAATGTGCAATAATTATTGATCTTATACTGTATGACTTTTCTGTTTACTTCTTTTTTTGATTCAAACTTATGATTTTTTATTTAGTTTACATTTGCAGAGTGAACTTGTTTATTTGGTATTATTTATTCTTTTACTTTTTATATTATTGAAAGCTGAAAAAATAAACATATTGAAAGGCATACGATTTTGAGTTTTTAATTCCTAAAGGTACTTATAAGTACCATTTTTTCAAATCACTCAAAAGTAATAAAAAAATATATAAAATAGATTTTTCTGCGTTACTTTTGACAATAATATATAATAAAAGAAATAAATATATGATTTTTTTTAGTCAAATACAGATTTGGCCACTAAATGGTTAAAGAGTAAATATAGGCAATTTATTTTATCAGTATTAAACATTAAACTTAATATCTCGAAATAACAATTATTGTTTTTAAAATTGATAGATCTGTGCTATATATTTCTACAGAACTGGATGTTTTGCGGTTGACTAGTTGTCAAAAGAAAACTTTTCGTCATCATTCCTTATACAAATAGAACACGGGCGCGCACATATAAATGCAACACTATCTAAGCAGCATACGTTCCTAAAGAGGATATTGTTTCAGCTTGGATAGGTCGTGAAAGGTCTGCTGTACCGGCGAAAAAGGCTTTAGGAAAACTTTACAAACGCTGCCATAGCGACATCTAAAGATTTATCCCGGAAAGAAGATCGCAATGATACTGTCACAAACGTAAATTGAAACGAAGCAACATTTCTAGTATTTATTTCACTTGATTTGATAGTTATTATGTTTTCCTAGAAATTAATTTATTAACCCATATATACATAACGACTCAAAGATGCGTAAGACAAATTTTATTGCATCGTTTAAGTAAAAATTTAAATGGTGGAAAACTGCAAAATCTCCACATCTAAATTTTTATATAGGAACGAGAAAACCTATAAAATTAGAGTGATAAAAATGTTTAAAAAATCGAACCATTTGGTTGGAAAGTAATTATTGTCTTAACTCACTGGTGACGGACGGTACAAAAATGTACTATGCTGTTTAAAGTCTTTAATAATTTTTACAAACGTTTTCTGGAGGACTTTAATCCAACCATAAAATATTATGGCACAAAATATTAATTTTTCAGTTTTGTAAATTACAGTAACCAACTTATTTATTTAACATGTATATCGCCGGAATATTGCAAAAAGTCATTATCTACATTTATTTTAGTTAAAAGTAGCTTAGTGTTTGTATTGGTCATCTATACCAGTGCAGAAACTCCTTAAGTACACTGGAAGTCTCTAAAACCCATAAATTGACTAATCTTTTATCATTAAGTGAAAATTGGAGTGTTTTTATAAAGCAAATAACCTTTTTCTGCTATTACTCTTATGTTATGATCTTCATTCGTAGGAGGAGCAGCGTGTAGTAGGAAAATTGAATGAAATCACAAATTGTTTTTAAGGACAATTCTTTGAAGGCAGGTAAAAGAATTGTCAGTTAAATACAGAATTAGAATTATTATGAGTGTATAGTTGACTTAAGTTATTATGTACTGTTTTCTGTTGCTAGCTTAAAGAGCAGAAGTTTAATTTCAATAAAAATTTGTTGCGAACAACGAAACAATTCAGTTGATTTACATGGAAACAAATTATGAGGATCAGCCTCAGGTAAATAAATATACAGATAAGGAAAAACAGATTGAAAAGCATAACTTTAATTTGAATAGTACAGAAACTGATGACAGTTAAGTTCATAAGAGTGAAAATTCTATAATCATACAGAAGGTAAGAAATTACTCAGTTAAATCAAAATTAGAATTATTAGTACATAGTTGAAGTAAGCAATTAAATATAACGTAATGTTTTGCCGCTAGATTGAAGAGCAAAATTTTAATTTGAATAAAGAAGACATTGATGAGAACAACGAAACAATTCAGTTAATTTGCATGGAAACAAATTGTGATCAGCAGCTCCAGGCAACAAAAAATAGACAAATAATGAAACAAGATTGAAGAGCAGAATTTTAGTTTTAATAATACAGAAAGTGATGAATGTCAAATTCAAGGAAGTAAAAATTCTATAATAATGCAACAGGTACAATAATTCTCAATTAAATACAAAATTATAATTTTAATACCTAGAGAGTACTTAGTAGAATTAAGGAAATAATTATTGTTTATGCAGTAAACAGTAATTGCTAAAGCCTGGAGTAACTCAAAACATGAAGCATTAGAATCATCACAATATCATATTCATTTCTTAATGTTATTTAAAATAATTTCAGATGTATAAATAATTTATCCCATAAAAAGCAGATATCATAAGTTCTAACAATCAGAGATATTCTGAGAATGAGAAATACAATTCTCATGCTCCTGAATATTTTCAAGGATACAGAAAGTACATTCTTTAAGTGCATTTTATCCTGACTTAATTACGTAGCATATTTATTGAAATATACTATACATTTACAAAACTTCATATATTTAACGACAATGTGTATTTTACTAGAAAGCATGCGCCTCATATCCCTTAAATAAAGGCCCATCTTATATTACCATTCCTGGAAAAAAAATCCAGAAACACTCAGTCATGGCCACAAAATTGCTATGTTTGTAATCATTTAATAATATAATAGAAAACTATTTCTTGCTTCAAGTAACTATGCTTGAGATAAATTTTGATTGATAATCATGTTAAAATAGAAGTTTTTAGTACATGCATTTAAATTTTATGTGTGTACGATCTTGCACGTTCAGCGTTTCAATAACCCATAAGTAACGTAATATATTTGTGATAATAAATTATTTTCTATACTCATTTATATATATATATATATATATATATATATATATACTAGAGGAAATTATTAATATACGAGATTTTAAGTTACAGTACAACTTAGGGAGTTCTTAATTTATTACTCCACATTTAGACTACCAAGATTATTAATTTCATTTAAGTATTTTCAAGAAGTGTCATTGTCGCGCCAATCAAGTAAGTAAAGCCGAATAGAATACTTGATTAATTAAAATGCAATGTTTTCTGTTGCTAGATTAATGAACAGAATTTTAATTTGAACAATAAAGAAATCAACGAGAACAATGAAATAATTCAGTTGATTTAGATATAAACTAATTCTGAGTAACATTCTCGGTTAAAAAATATACTGATAAAGCAAAAAGTTAAATTTTGAAATGGAAAGGTTTTAAAAAGTATCACTTCCAAATCTTGTTTGTTTCAGATTTATAATACTTCTAAAATTTCACAAAACCTACCTAGTTTTTTTTTCTTTGAAGCACTTGAACCTCATGAAGATAATAGCAAAGATATAACGTGTAATCCAGTGGGAGAAACAGAATCGATAAAAATTCTTGCACTAGGAACATTATTAAGAAACGTCCGTAAGAAAAGGATTGCCGTATGAAACTAAAAAAGGTCTAATTTCAGACTGTACGTGTTGTTTTAAGTGCATTGAATATTTTACGGACGATGAAAGAGGAGTTATTTGTAGTCGGTACTGGATGTTACAGCGCCAAAAAGATTTTCTATTAAAACATGTTAAACAGAATGAACCTATTACAATAAAGCGTAACATTTTACCAGCCAAACAAACAACGAGGAAAATGTCTATACCACTCAACACCTGAAACAACCAGATAAAGAAAAAATGTAGCCGCTCATATTTTTTGCAAAGAGGCGATTTCGAGTCTGTCAGCAGTTTTTTGAAAAACTTTGTGTATCAGCAATGGTCCAACAAGGCATTTGCTGGGAGTAATGAAGGACCTTTTACAAAAAGAGATAAACGAAGTAAGAAACCGCCTCAAAATAAAACAAAATAAGAAGATTTGATGCTGATTAAATTACATATTGAAAGTTTTCCTGCAAAGAAGTCACATTACTGCTGGGCATCATCAAAAAGAAAATACCTCGATGCTAATTTAACGATTGCCAAGATGTATTAGCTTTATGAAGCTAAATGTTATAAAGATTTGATCAAACCGGTTTCATCTGCTGTTTACAAAAATGTATTTCGTAAAAAATATAATTTGTCCACATTTGTTCCTCTAAAAGATTCAACCTTTGTGACAGGCATACTGAGCAGGAAAAATGGGACAAGTGTCTCCAGAAATGAAACAAATGTAAAATGAACACATAGTGAAAAGTCAAATATAGATTCTCGTTTGACCTGCAAAGCGTGTTGCAACTGCCTGCTTCATAGGAGTCTTTGATATACTACAAACGAAAGTTATGCATTTATATATTTTGACAATTTATGAATCAAAATTGCCAAATGATGCTCATTGCTTTGGTAAGAGGGGGGGGGGCTATGAGATAGAAGCTCCAGTTAAAAATGGATTGATCAATTGCCAAATAGTGTAAGACATATAATCCTGTTCTCAACACTTGTGGTGGACAAAACAGAAATCAACATATTTCAGCGTTGTTAATGTATATTCTGGAAACGATTAACGTAGTAGTTATCGAGCAAAAATTTCTGAAGCCTGATCACACACAAATGGAAGTGGACATGACATGTTTCTTGAAAAATTAATTATTTCCTTTTACATTTGGCTGCCATGTTGACGGCTTGTTTGTTTCAACTAAATTCGCAATGGACAGAAAAGTCCAATGATAATATATTTGACGGTGTTTGTAAATAATAATTAGAAATATAATAATAACTAATAATTTTTATTTAAATATATGAATTCAAAAAGTTTTAGGTACCAAAGTTACACTCAAGAAACTTTACAATTATTTGTTTAAAATAATTGAGGTCTAATTAATACAAAAGTTTTTAAATGAAAATTTTCAAATAATATTAATGATTCCAAATCCTAGTATAACATAAGCTCTCTTCATTCAAGCTCTCAATTTCAATACCGAACTCATAGTCAAGTCGGACTCTGTTTATCAACATTTAGGAACGGTAATCCAAGAACACTGCTCACAACTACAAAACTTATATTTTCGACCACTGACAGACTATAGAGCTATTCTAGAATCTACACTTTCAAATGCGCAAACGCATAGACTCACTACCAGTGAACGAAGAATACTTCGAAAAATTCAAAGGAGACACTTCCGAAGTCCCGGTTCACTTCTATCACGACGTGATACAGAAAACAACCCGATGACCCACCAAATTCCTCTATCCGACTGGAAAGCCAGTTACCACCTCAATAAACTGCCACACAGACCCTTCCCTCATACGCTGGCTCGAATTATTCAAACCATGCAGGAATCCCCTGTTGACTTTCTGAATATTTTAGCAGCAACCCCCTTCCCTTAGATGATATCGTCACCGATATTATATCAAAATTAAAAACACAACATTGGAAAAACAAACAAAAGAAAAAAACAAACACCTTCTCCCATAATACCCTTAGTCTCTATTTCATGTCAAGAAACAGCTATCCACACAGTCAAGCAAGTACAACTAGAAGATACACAAGATCAACTACCAAGGTCAAATCAATACGTTTAACCAAATTCCTTCATCAGTTGACCATGTGGTGGCCAAGATTTTACAAGTTTCTCTTAGCTCAGCGGGCGTCTCCACATTGGGGGATTTTCGGATGTTTCATTCGATTTAATGGGTTAATTAACAAAAAAGAAGGATTAGTTCCAATCGGTCACTTACTGATGCAGAATTATTGAAGTTATAAATGACTTAGTTTTTGAAGACGCTGGTTGACGATAATGTGTAAACAGATGAAGAGTGAAATGAAGTTGACTACTTCATGAAGTTGACAGTAGTGAAATGAAGTTGACTTCATTTAGTAAATCTTCAATTTCAGATTTGAGATCTTCTCTAAACGGCTTGAAGTTGTTCCAGAAACATCAGACATTAGGGGAAAAGACATTGCTGACAACATAGTGTTAATCAATTACATATTGCAAAAAGTGTTAAGCTTATGGAGCTCTAGTTGCTATTTTAATCTGCGTTTCATAAGATAGATCGAGTGAAATAATGGCGTGGAATGGAGGCAGTGAGGTTATCAATGAGACTAAAACTATGTACAATAGAGCTGTAGTAAGAGAAAGATATGGGAAGAAGTGGGAATCGAAGAAGTCGAGAAAGAGAGCTTGAAGTGAATTTAAAAATCATATTACTATGTACTGCTTTCAAAAAGATGCTAGATAGAGTCAAGGAAAAAAATGGGAAAAAGAAATAGAAGTTACCGAAGAGGAAACAGGAGCTTTTTGGAAAATAGGAAAACGCGCGAGAATAGAAGCAAATGGACCGCTTATTAAAACTATAAATTCAAGAACGGATAACATAAAAAGGACCTCGCTAAAGTTGTTACCAGAGGAAGTGATAAAAAAGGGACATATTCAATGCTATCGTGAAATCCATTATTATGCAAAAAGCTGGAAAGAGGCAGTATTTGAGACAATACGAAAAGGGGGCCATTAATTCCAACAAAGAAACAACCATTTTCTCTCTTAAATGGAATGTCAAGGATTTATGACGAGCGCCTAAAGGATAACATACAGTATGGCACAGATGAACTGAAGATCATCCTTTTGACAGCGGCACACCAATGACCCTGCGCGGACGCCAAATCTATGTGACGACCTCCCGTAATCTGTTTAATACGCTAAGGAAACTCCCACATACGACGCTGCTAATGGGGAGCCTAGCGACTGTCACAAATTGTGCAAATAGTTACAGACTGAAACGGCCTTCGCAAAACGTCCTCGAGCGCCCGGTCTGTAAAAATTGAGACCGCAGTTCTGAACAGATCTTGTTGTTCTTCCGGTCCTCACAGCCTTTTGCGGTGCTGTGCTCTTTTCACTTGTCATGTGCACTTTTCTCTCTCTCTCTCTCTCTCTCTCTCTCTCTCTCTCCCTCCCTCCCTCTATCCCTCTTAAAAATTAGAATCGAATATTTTTAGGAATATTGTGTTGAAGTATTGAAATATTGAATTATAGCTTTATTGTATTAAATTGATTACGCCAATAAAGGTTTTCTATTACTACTACATATAAAACACGAATTGTTTAGAGCAAAAAAAAATCGTTGAAATGAAAAGGGAAAGATTTGCAATTCGTTAACTGAAGCTGTAAAAAGTTTAAAATTTATAACGGCCATTGGTTAGCTAGGATAATATATTTAACATGACACAATTAAACATGGGGAAATTGCTTTCGAACATGTTTCGTCTGCATACTACTCTTCAAGTAAAAAATACATATTTATCTTTTACTGAGCAATGTAATTTATTACTGAATACATATATATATATATATATATATATATATATTATACTTACTGTTACAAATCTTAATAAAAGATATAGGTGAGTCTCTTTATCATCGCCTAGAATTTTAGTGATGAAATTAGCGATGGAAATCAGTTGCAATGTTGATGGGGCCATCGGTTGTTGAATTTAGAAACGACCTTGCTTGAAAAACCTGATTGGGTGCTAACCTATCCGCAAACTCAGACAACTTAAAAGTACTCCATTTTTTATTTCAAAAAATTTATTAATATTTTTAAATACAAAGTAATTTGTAGAATGCCTTTTCAAATAAAGAATACCTAAAAACAAAAAGCTAGGTAAAAAATTACCAAACAAAAACAAATCACAGGTTATTTTATGGTTTATATCAGTAAATTTATCGATCCACCGAGCGTTCGGGCGATGGATTGCATGGAGCCTGATGGAATTCGAGATTCCATCAGCACCTCCATCGGTGAATATAAGAACAATTCCGATAGACTCATCGGTGAATTTAGTAACGAGTTGATGGTTTGGGTATTTGCATCAATGAAGCTATCGATGAATAAAGGAACACACCCTATTAATATAAATTTTATGGAGCTGAGCTATTATGGAGCTATTAATATAAAATTTATGTATAGTATATTTAATAAGATTCAATATAAAGTTATAAAGTAAAAAGCTAAATGTAATATATAACAACCGAAAGAGTATAAAAGCATTTTGAAAGTATGATGCAAAAATTAGATGCGTCCACTGACTATAGTACATTATTTTCATACAGTTGGGTGCGGTAGGTAGAACTGATGTAATATCTCTTCTATTTGGTGGCTACGGTAAAGCGTCTGGCCGTACATAGTTGTTGACAGTATTCGTCTTAGAACTTGTTTAAAAATTACCAATTCCATAAAAGCGACCCTCATCAAAATACAATTAAAATAACCACATTTGTTTCTTTATTTTATTTATATAGCTTTTAATATTTAATTAACACGTTCACAGAAATTCACGGAAAAAATCTCAAAAAGTCTTACTTACGCAGCAGCAATAAAATACAAACTGATCTATCATGACGTATGTGACTTACATCGATTCGGCACCATTAGAGGCGGGGAGCTTTAACCTTGGCCGACCGCCAGTTATCTCACGTAAGGCATCTTAAATTATTTACGCACCCACTAAACGATCAAAATTAATTATTGCCTACCTTTTAATATAACTGAAAACTTTACTGAAGGAAAAATAATAAGTAGACCATTATCAACTTTCATATTTTAAAAGTACATATAAATCAGCATACCAAGGGTAAATCTATTTGTGATTAACTATCGTGAAAGATAAACCTTCTCAATGGTTAGGAGTGTGACATAGAAAGTAAAGAAAAAGAAATTTTGAGAGAAAAAAATTATTTTAAGTAACATATTCTTCAGTGCATAAGACGCTATCATTTAGATGCGCTCTATAAATTCAACGGAATTTTCCAGAAACTAAATTTTTTGTTAAGAATTATTTAATTTCTAAAAAATGTTTAAAGAAATTTCATTAACTATTATTATTTTAGCACTGCCATCGCTGTCATCGAAAGTTTTCCGTAAATAAATTTATTAAGGACGCCATCCAAATGGGATTTTTCCAAGAAATTATCTTCTTTGTAGCTAAAAAGTTGCAAATATCACATTTAAGAAAACTTTACTTCAGAGTTTCCATAAACATTGGCCAGGATCCTTTGACCCATTCAAACTTTCATCCCTTTGTTTCGCTCTTTTCCCATATGCAATTTAAATGGTTTGTTTAATGACACATCAGGAGGCAGTAATTCCCAAGTTAGTCTTCCTTGTAGACAGCCAATTCAGTATTAAAATCTTTGCATTTTTATTTAACAGATTTCAATATATATGAAATGAACAAAACAAGATCTGATACTAGAAAGGCGATTGATTTTAAAGGTGATTAAAAGTCATTTGACGTTTTATCCATATATCCAATCAGTCCAATTTCAATATTAGTTTTTTTGTTTTTTCGGTGAGGGAATGCATGTGAAGGAAAAGGGAAATAGGTATTGGAAGTATGAGGAGTAAAGAAGGTGTAGTACGAAATATGGGAGCACTGAGCGAATGCATGTAAAGGAAGGTAATAGACGGAAGAACAAAGATTGGAGGCTGCAAATTGGAGGATGTGTATGGGTTATGGGGTGAACACTACATGTGTAATAAATAAGATGATGGGAGAGATGAGTAAGAGAGAAAGGTAGGAGTAAGAGAGAGAGAAGGGAGAGAGGAGGTTGAATGAATACAAAAATATTAATATAGTATATGAGAGAGTTTGGAGGAGAGGATGAATTGTGGGACCACTGTAAGGGAATGGAATGGACGAAGGAACGAAGATTTAAGGCTGGGGATTGAAGAGGTATATGGATCATAAGAAGAAGAATACGGTGATAATGGAAAACTTTTGGGACAGATTCGAAAGAGGCAAAGGAGTAAGGAGAAGAAGGAATAGAGTAGGTTTAACGGAGAATGGGGAAAAGATTTTTCATTGATTGGTGGGATTTCTTTTATTTTGTTTTTATTTTGCTTTGATACATATATTTTGAGTTAATTGTTATAAATATTGTATACTATGTAATGTAATTAGGTCGGGTGTTATGTTTAGATATGTAATTGTTTAATTGCCAATAAAGGTTATTATTATTATTATTCACAATGAACTTATTCACTTCGTCCGCGTCAAAATTGTGCAGTGCAGCTTGTGCTTTATTTACACGAGGGTGGAGATTTATATTATCACCTGCATAACTCGTAACGTGGTACACAAACGAGCGCCTAAGGAAATTTAAAAACTATTGTAATTTTCTTCTAATTTTTCCCAAATGTACCATTATATTAAACACACTGAAAACAATTACAGAGATAGGCAATTACAGAGATCCAATGCCAAAATTGTATTGTTATCTAAATTAGATTTTATCAACGTTTGTAAGAGAATATCATAGCAACGCAAAAAACGCTTTTGGTAAGTTCAAAGTTCGTCCTTCTCAGAACTATTTAAAGATACGTTAATGAATTTACATAGAACATCACAAGTTCTCTTACTTATCCTGGTACCCAACTGACTGTCACTCAAAATTACATTTTACTCCAAAAAATTTATAAATTCTTTGAAAATATTTTATTTCACAGGTTTTAGAAATTACAGGAAGTACCTAAGTGATTGATCTGTAATGGTTAATGTCTATAATGCGATACTTTTTGAATAACAGATTTACTGCTTATTTTTAGCCATTTGGAACAATAGAGGGTACAAAAATACACTTAACTAATTAATTATTGTTGTTATTTGATCCCTAATAAGAGTAATATTAAATTAAATAATTTATTTTGGCACTTCCTTATTTTAATTTATTTTCTAGGAGCGGTTTTCCCTATATCATTTTAGACATCATCAAATTGGTTCATATATATGTTGAACGTTTTATGTTAAACTGTCGTAATATTACTTGATGGTGCCTACAATGTTATAGGCAAAACCGGTCGTAGAAATTAAATTAAAATAAGGAAGCACGAGAAAAAATTCATTAATTATTTGTTAAGAGTTATTGTTTACAATTTTTAAAATGTTAGTGTTCAGTCCTTATATATCCTTACTATAAAAGGTTCTTTATATTTTGTTTTGAGATACTTGAGATGTAATGTTTTATGATACTTATATTTTATAGTAACTCCGCTATACCAGTCCCAAGCCTGGGGTTCCATTGTACTAATGGGAAAGGAGGAGGGGGAGGAGTAACAACCTCGATAATAAAACCAGGATTCATCTGGCCCGGATGATAGCACCCTGAAAGGGTTCCTGCCTAGGATTACAGGTGAAAAAGCTGCTGCCTTGTAGTTACGACGTTGGAATCGTCGAAGGCTAGGGGAAGAAAACCCCGATCAGGTTGGGGGTTAGGTCACCCCTCCAGGTTGGGGGTTAGGTCATCAGACTAACTCTCTGGTACTCGGAAAAAAAACAAAATGTTAAAACTACAAACAAACGAATCAAAATGGACCCAAAGGAAAAACATGCACAACAAGGACTGTCCATTTTGGTCAACAAAATATTTAGAAAATATATTACCAACTGGGAAGCGATACACGAACGGTTGATAAAAATGAATATAACACTTAAAGGAGTTAGACTGACGATTTTTGGAATATATGCAATAAACGATGACGCCAACGTAAACGAAAAAGACGAGTTCTTCGAACAAATTTACAACGAAATATCAACAGTCAGCACATATCTAGAAAAATTGTTATATTGGGAGACATAAACAGCAGAACAGGTAAAAAGTTGAATAATCTGACGGTGGGCCGATTGGGAGAAGAGATTGTTAACGACAATGGAAACCGATTAATTACGATATGCGAACAACTAGTCTTAAAAATTCAAATTGGTATTATATAAGATGTGCTTCAATAATTAGACATATTTATGTTCGAAGTCCTGTTGGTGTGGGAGCTATTACGAAAATATATGGTAGCAAAAAGAGAAATGGTGTTAAATCTGCGCATTATAGACGGTCATGTCCTGGTATTGCACGCCGTTGTTTACAAAGCTTGAAGACCACGGAGGAGCTGGAGAGAAGGAATAGACAGCGAAATGAAAATTAGGGGCCTGGATGTCGATTTATGGGCGAACAGAAACGAGTGGAGATTGGGCATCGGAAGACGGCGGACGTTGTAAACCGATTATACTACTATATTTTATAGTTATGTTTTAACTAAGGTTAGTTACATCATATAAAATAGCTAAATATCTAAAAGAAACACCAGGAACAAAATCCATAGCATTATAGCTGCAATTGGGTCTTGGATCATGAATGTGTTTCGCTACATTTACAAGGTGATTATTAAACTTCTGAGAGTTAATTAAATCTGATTTCACAAAACATTTCATTTTGTTTGATATTGAGAATATTGAATAACGAAGGAACTTAACATCTTTAATCATTTATGTCCAATTTCCAGGCGGCAATTCTGCATTTACTACGGAATGGATTTCGTTGTATTGCAATTGTAGGGGACCACCAATACTTACCAAGCTAGCAGTCATCGAGACATTATCTCAACTCGTCGTAAACGTAAACTGTGACGTAAACCTGACCTTTCTACGGTCTATCATAAATAGTTTGTGTTTGACACTTGTTATTTGAAAATCCAATGTGATGTTTGACAGGACATTTTCGGTTGTTGATTTTTAACGCGAAATTTGAATTTTGCACGCCAGGGGCTCTCGCTTGAATTTTCATAAAAGTAACTAGATTCAAAACTCAAAATTTGAATGGCGGGCATGCGTCGGGAGCTTTGTATTTGTATGTTGATAAAAGTGACTTGATTAAAAAAAAGTAACTAGATTTTGTAAATAGATTTCAACCTAGGGGTGGGTACACACTTGCATTTAAATAAGTTATGCTACATAGAGTAGAAGTTGATCAATTTTGATAAGAGTAACTACATTCAAAAATAAAATTAAGGAAAATAAAAAATTCAAGCCTTAGGCCAGCAGTGAATCGAAGTCACATAGATTCCAGATGATTACCTTTTTAGTATATTAATCATTCTTACGGACAATATTAATTTTAATTCTGTATGGGGCACATTTCTCGAGGCAAAAAGTACGAGATTCGGCTACTAATGATAGAGGAAAATTCTTCGAACTACTCCTGATGTCTGAAATAAAAGATCTGAACAGGTAGTTTGAGAGCATAGCAGCAGATTTTTTTTTTATAATTGTATTGAATACACTAATAAATATTTCAGTGAGTATTATACATTCTAGATAATGTGTAAATCAGATATTACATTCATCGAAAAGTTTACCGAGAAATAGCCATGTTCAACACTTTACACTAGAATTTAGCTTATACATGCATTTTTTTAGTATAATTAGAACGAATGCATATAAATTAACAATTCTATAACTGTATGTGAATTTATATACGGATGACGGTGTTTCTATGTAGATAAAAAGTTAAAACCCGTGTGCACAGATTGCAATGACATAGGCGCCGTTAGTTAAATGAATTAGGTCCGCAGTTTGAGATGACAATTTTTGAGAGATGACATCCGTAGTAATACGGGCTATATATTTCTACACCAGCAGTTCTGAACATATTACTTTTGTACTCTCATTTTTTCGAGAAATCTCAACCACTTGAACGTGTTGTAAACATACAGTTGCTTAAGCGCGTCTATATCACTCCTGTCGAGTACGGTTGACTTCATCGATAGATAAAAGCAAATCTAGCTTGTTGCAGCAAGCTAGATTTGCTGCAACAAAGATTCAATTTGTGGGCATTAAACATGACATATATTTATACTAAATATTTACGGCTATTAAATTAACGATGTTTAACCGTTTTTACTTACAAGGCCTTTTCCCGAACACGTTTTCTAATACATATATCAATTATGAACAATATCAAAAATCTTTAACTGTGTTGATCAAAATTAAGGTGGCTCCATATATTGACAATACGAAGTAGCAAGAGTGACGGCCAATATGCGGATGGAGAGGTTCGCGCTTGTAAAGGAACTTGCAGTTTTACAAACAAAACATTATTTATTCAATATACAGAAAGTGCTGAAACGTACCTTTTCTTTATCACTTGGCATCTGAAACGTCCAATGCCTAACAGTAATCTGATTGAACCAACATTTTTAGGAAACGTATTACAGAGCTCCGTGAAATTAATCCCTTCATTTGGATAAAATAGTTTCAAATATTCTGTGAAATTAGTAAGTATTTGTACGTATTTCTAAGGCAAAAATTGGAATTTGAAACTATCTCTGTTTTTTGTTATTCAAATTTTCAAATCTTCATGGGAGGCATTGTAATTGTACGAAATTTCTTCAAACTCGCTATATAATTAGTAATTTATTTGTAAGTATTTGTAAGATAAAAGTTATAATTTGTAAATTCTTATTTATATTGATTTTAATATTACAAAATTGTGGGCTAGATTCCAGGAAGCCCTTCGATTTGAGTTAAATGTTTTCAAACTCGCTGTATAATAAGTAATTTGTTTGTAAATATTTGTAATACAAAAATTAGAATTTGTTAAGTGTTTATGTACCCTGGTTTTAAGTATTTATAAGCTAATTATAATAAATTTTCTTACATTAATTATGTCATAATTTTGGAAGCTATATGCTAATGATATAAGCTATAAGTTAATTATGTAAAAAAATAAACAGGTGATTTTTTAAGCGATCTAAAGAAGAACCCTAGTTGAAGAAGAAATACTGTATTTCAAAAAAAAACTTATTTCAAAAAATATAACAGACAAGACATTCGAATAAATTTTATTGTATGGACTACCTAAAGCTCCTCCGATTTGATTTAAACATTTTTTTTTAATTCACAATTTAATATGTATACAGGCTGTTTTTTTGTTTTGCAAACTTTGCGATCTATTTGCTCCAAAACAGATGCTGTAATATTTTTAGTTTATCGTTTCGAAATTTTCTGTAATTATAAATGATTAAACGAGTTTAAAAATACCCACTATTAAACATCGGAGACTGCGCTTTACCCGAAATTGCCCGAGTGAAGAGCGTTCGTAGGCCATGGCAAATTGGACAACTGTCCGCGCCGTAGGCAAAGACTGGGAAAGAGTGAGTCAAGAGCGGTCATAGGCCGCTGCATAGCGGACAGCTAAGCTGTCCACGTCGTAGCCAAATATGGGGACCGGGAGATTCATGGGCAGGCGATTTATAAGTTACACTAATGTTTAGTTTACCCTAAACAACTATTGCGCTAATTGAATTTAATAGAAGAGTTATAAGATGAATGTCAAAATTAAAAGATTAAACTTTTGTTTTATACAAAATATAAGAAAACGTAAGACTCCCAGTATATGCAAGATATATGCCGTAAGTTTTCATGTAGGGCAGATAGAAAAATCCTTTTAAAGTTGACCACTGAAAAATGTGTAACGATTTTTCTTTCCAGGTATAAGTAATTCAGCTTTGCACGTATAATAATTTTTCTTGTCCCTTTGTTCAAATTGCACCACAAACAATAAAATTAGATAACTGACCTGGAGTCTGTTAACAATGCAAGAAGAATTTTCATATTGTCATAGATTTTTTCATTATAGTTGTATAAGCCATGTGCGCAAAAGAACATTTCTGACCAACGTATTGCTTTCAAACTAATTTTCCATTCATCTGTTGGTTATGTCCATTGCTTACAAAATCCACGAAACAATTATTGTTTAAATAAATTAAATTATTTTCTTAAAATATCATCTTTTTAATATTATTTGAGACTAAGGAAGACTTATAGTTTGTTATTTATCTGAATTAGATTCTAACTTTTCAGCCAGAGATTAATATAGTTACAAATTAAATTACAATGTTGTTTGTGTATGTATATGTGTTTGTTTGTATATTTCAAATTTAGATTTACTAATGAAAATTTGTAACATTAAAAAAAGGGGACTGCCAAAAGCGACGCGAATATCACACGAGAATGCTACTACTGTTCAGCTATTATCAAAGTGCTCAAACATTTGGAAGTAATTAGAAAGTTTATTTCCCGAACCAATGGAAGCAATCTGAAACAATATTGCTACTAGTTCAGATATGGTTTGTAAAGTAAAGACTCATATTCAATCAAATCCGAGGCAAAGCGCAAAAAAAAAATCGTCAAACAAATGAGTATTCGGAAAGGATTGGAAAAATCATCTTCAAGTGAAACCTAACAACATACACAAAGTCCTGATTTTAATCATGAGCAGATGAAGGTTCAAAGAGTGAAAATGTTGAAGTTCTTAAACACGACTGGTACAATTCCAAACTTTCTATTTTCAAATGAAAAAAATTTCTGCATTGAAGCAGACGTATTCGTTTCTAATGTGATGGTAAAACCCGCTTAATAATATAGGAGTCTCTTCGCTTCTGTTTTTGGAACGTGGTGTCAAGTTAAATGTCACCAACTACCATGAAGTGGTTTTGAAACATGAATTAAAGTCTTGGTCTAGATAAACATTTCGATTTCACGCCGTAGACACTTCAGCATGATTCGGCTCTCTCACATGAGCTCATTTGAATCAAAATTGTTTCAGAAAACATGTTCCGCACTTCATTTCATTTCTACATTGACTTTCGAATTCACAAGATCCTAATCCAATGAAGTACTCGATTTGGACTAGCTTGGAACCCAAGGTTTGCACAAAAAATATGGAACTTTGGATTCGTTATAAACAGCGCTCAGTCTAAAATAGTAAATATTTCCATCAGACCACGTGTAAGTCACTTTTTCTCAGATTTGATCCAATTATCTATACCAGAGGTGGATACACGGAACATTGAGATATTTTTTTTTAATATAATAATTTTAGAAAGGGTTTGCTTTTGTAATAAAAACAAATGTTGGCAAATTAATTCTTTATAGTGTTTCGAATTAAGGACATTTCATATCTTGCATTATGCATATGAAACAATGTCTTATTAAAGTCTGATGTTGAAACTCTCACAAAAAAAAAACTATTAACAGACTTTTGACCAGAATAGATTTGATTTAATTTACCTAAAATGTTCTTTAAATAAATTTTAAGTATACTGATCGACAACCGAAAAATAATCAGGTAAACTTTCTGATTTTTTCTGTCGTACTTTTGGACTTATACTAGCTTCCTAGTCTGCAGTGCTACCAATATAGAATTCATAAATTTCATACCCAAGTTTTGCCACATGCATTTTGAGAAATACAAGTGCAATGAAGACTGTTGATATAAAAGAAGTAGATAAGTAGGAAGGTACGCTTATCAAGGCTTTTTTAGTTGTACTGTCGGATTGTATACACAACCTTCTCGTCTTTAGTATTTTTAGTTCATCGTCTTTGGATTTAATGTTTAACACTTTCCAATAAGTTATTTGACAAAAACTAGGGTGATTTTGTTTCACCTCTAAGATCAATTAGAGTATAAACTTGAGAGTCACTGTTGTAGATTGCTATGGTAAGGAAAATATTAGATTTATAACATTTTACGTTATATGATGTAGGTTCCATTTCATTTAGAATAAAGTTTTAAAATAACGTTGCTATTGTGATTTAACTTTTGGTTAAAATTCATAATATCATAAAACATACAGTGAAATGCCCAAACTTCCCCTTACTTAGAACAAAATGATTTTTTTATTGCAAGAAATAGGAGAAGGTTATTTTGTTTTGTCAGGTTACTTTACGTCCGGTATATTGTGTTTTGTTTGTTTATTTATTTTCTCATTTTTGGTTGATAACAAGGATTTTTTAATCGTGACTTATTTTAGTTTTCTTTTCACTTTGCTACATTTAAATTATTTAATTAAATTTCTATTCTGCAAAATTTGAATTCCCTTTAGGAATATTAATTAGGAATATTTAATGGGAATATTTAATGGAATATTAATTATGGGAGATTCGCCAAATAATATACGATTTGTATAAAACAAAAGGATGTCATGTAGCAATCTCAAGATTGAAGGAGCAAAAAGTGATGGAGGAATTGGGTTTGAAGGGATCAAATGGGTACTAAATTATTTTACAAAAATCAAATCCGAAGTGGAAATCATACAATTGTGTTCAGAGATTAAACAAATTTGCATAGTGGACATACCTCTTTTAAAAATTAGATTAATGCCCAATTCTTATAATTGTGTACGCTAGAAGAGATATGGGATTTATTCCTAATTGTGTATTATCGTTTAGGTGTGGGACGAAAACAGGCGATTATCATTCGTAAATAAACATCCACAATTACAACAAATGGCTAGAAAAAAGCTAATACCAAATTTGCCACCAGATTCAGTAACACCCAATACACCTTACCATAATATCCAGATAAATTCAGCGCCAACCTGTGCTGCTCGAAATTCGCTCTTGCTCAAATGGTTGCTTGAAAGGGTTAATTGACCTGCTGCGACCGCAATTATACGAAATTATTATAATGAAAAAAAGATGTCATTTATAAGTTTTATACATAATTTCAACGGAATGGTCATATCGCATTACATCTTCGCCTACCGTATTACAGCTTATCAGGGCTATAATAAATAATAACGTCTCTCAGAAAAATTTTATATTCAAATTACAAGATGCTGCAAAAACTTGCTGAAAATGAGTTTAACCGATTGACTCAAGAATGGCGAAAACCAAGATGTTATAAAAGTCGATGATGACTATCTAGAAAACGAATCAAGAATTGATTTTTGAAGAAGTAAATAAATTGTAGTTTAACAGTAATTGCCACTATATACGCCAAAAAATGCATGGAGCATGATTTCCAAAACATTTACCACTGAATAGATATGGCATATGTCATTTAAAAAATATTTCCAACGAGAACAATATATAGTCAAATAGATATCGTGCACCGAGCACCAATAATGCTCGCTACGCCACTGGCAATAAAGTCAATCGTTATTCTCTTCACATTTATCAAATACATTTAAAGTGTAATTTCAAATAGAATTGAAATTAAGTGTTTAAATAAATAAATTCATTATTAATTAATTAATAACAACTAAAGTTGAGTTGTTTTGCAACAATAGTAACTTATTTTGATTATTTGTAATAATAATTAGTAAAATAAATAAAAATTCAAAATCTTTAAATTTGTGACGTATAGATACATATGCTAACGAAACTTCCACTCGTGACGCTGCTAATGGGAACTTTAGCGTTTGTCAGGATAATGGCGCAAATAGATATTACAATCAGTCGGTCGTCAGAAATCTTTTCGAGCACCAGGTCCGTTTAAATTGAGACCGCACTTCGAACTGATGTTGTTCCGGTACCCATAGGCTTTCTGAGGTCTCATGTGTACTCAGTGTAACAGTACTAAATAGTAATAAGTGAAACACCATTAGAGTTTTAACAAAACCCTGTATTAAAGGTAAAATTAGAATATAAACTTCAGGATGTCCAAAAAATCAAAATAAGTGTTGATATAATACTAGCAGTTAATCGAATAGCTAAAGTTCCAGGACGAATAATATTTCTAATTGTTTCAATACATACTTTC
>WYDF02125401.1:0-23240 GCA_009867245.2 Adranes taylori
GCGGATACACTGTAGAATTTCCTTCAGGTTTTGATAGGTTTCTCTCATCGTGACAGAATAAGCAACAGGGACAGATGCATATACATTGCCATTGTGAAGAAGATTTTGTTGCGGAGAAGAGAATTTTGTTGTGGAGAAGCTTTTATGCTGGATTTTGACGCATCAATGAAGAGGCGCCATTCTTGAGTGTCAATGTCGATACCAAATTTGTTGAAATGTCATTGTCATTACAATAACACATTACAAGAGCAGAAATGTCATTACAATAACACAAATAATTATTTGATTCATAAAATCAAACTCAATATTCCAATTCCAAAAACCATTTTATTTTGCACTGGAGCCAAAACTGTACAATAATTAATTAATTAAGATGGAATATTGTATCGATGGGGTTAATAAAAAAATACAGTGAAATGAAAATAATAAAATAAATAGGAGAATGAAATAATTCTTACGTTACCCCAAAATAATTATACTTTTTGGTTATATAAAATAATTCCTTCTTTTTTACATCTATACTTTGTGAGACCAAAAAAGGTAACTCCCTCGTTAGAAGTATTTTTAAACAAACGTTGCGAAGCGCATAATATTCTATATACGGAATATGGAATTTAGTTAATTATTTTTAGCAACTTTGCAGATCGAATAAGTTGTAACGCTTATTAGAATTTTATAACAAGTATAATTATACCAATATACAAGTTCATTTAATTAGGCGAATATTTTTAATGTACAAGTACTGTTCAGAACTATTCCTAAATTCCCAAAAATATTGCGTTACGATACAATATTCCACGATTAAATGATAAATACTACTGCAATAATTTAAGCACCCAATAATATAATGAAAAGCATAACCTCAATAAATAAAGTAGCCTTAAGAAATGATAGTTAACTACTAAGTGGTTTATACACTGATGTGCATAGGAATGTGCAGAATTATGTAACAGGTACTCAGTCTAATATTTGTACTATTTAGTTTAATTTAAATCTGAACGACTCAATAGGTAGTCGCCATATAATAAACAGGCCATAAGGGCCGTATAGCATAAACTATTCAATAGCCAAATCAAATTTCATGGATTCTCCTCCCTCTCTAAGATTTAATAAGGATAAAAACATGATTCATAAAATTTTGAGACTGCTTACAACTGATTCGGCATATATGTGTAACGGTTTACCCAACAACAAAGTCCTACCAATTGTACTACCAATTGTACTAAGTACTACCAATTGAATTGTAGCAATAGCAAAAATACACGGACGCATTTACTACTAAAATCCTTAAACATTAATGTTACTCCCTTCCTTTCTAAAAATTACTCAATTATATCAATATACTAAGTTACTTCTAACAAGATCTTAGTAGCTCTGTAAAATCCAAATTCAAGTAACAAAAAAGCTCTCAATTAAATTGAGAGAACAAAGAAAGGTTAGTTTAGAAAGGTACTTCATTCACTAATGTTTCGGCGATAGTCCGGACAGCTGCCTAAGAGATAACTCCACTGCTGGTACAATTTTACAAGTTGGGGAGACTCCAGTAGCTGATTAAGTCGTTCCCACCGCCGACATCCAACGCTCAGATGCACGTGGTTTTTATCCGCGCCCACAACGGCTGCAATCCACCACAAACCACGCGAACACGTCCATCCAAAAACGCCTAATGAGGGTTCATTTTTACGGTGAAAACTCCAACATGGTAAACGAATTAGCGTCCACCGGCTTGCCACCGGCCCACCTAGTAAGTCTTCGGCTTACCAACGGCTTGGACTAAGCCCTAGGGTGGTCACCTATAAATCACAAACACGCTTGCTTTAGCGTCATTTTGACATTCAACAATTAACAAAGTTTCACAAATTCGGCTGCACAATCATAGTACCTAGCGGCTTAATTTAAAAATATCACAACACGAACCCATTTAAACGCAAGAGTATTCAGTTCACAATGACATGGCAATATTTCAAAGTTAATTAGCAGCAGCCAAACTATTGGCGGCTCTGTGAGGCTAAGTATTAGAAGAGGATTTGATACATCCGGCCTCTCAAATCTTAACTGACAGGATAGATCCCTTCCGCTCCCCTGCCAGTTGCAACCAACAAAATCTCATTGGTCCAACGGTTCCTACGGAAAATTTGAAATTTCAGCGTTGGCCAATAGAAGAGTCATCAACTGACGTACCTGGCCAATGGAAAATTGATATTGTACCAAAACTACAGATCACTAATCTCTCCAAAACTACATCAGAACACTACAATTCTACTATCCAAGTCGTCTGTCTCCAGCGACATCTCACGGAACAGTTTCTTAACTATTTGCTGCAATTACTCAATTTTCGGTGAGTTATTTCAAGCTCCAAATGCAATAAATTACCGTACTCAGCCATGAGTAATCTATATATTATTAACACCCTGATGATTACTCTTCCAATCACAATCGTTTAATAACACCCCTAATTAACCAAACGCTCGAAATAAATGGTTATACGAAGTAGTGCCACCTAGGATAAGTTCGACGCCCTCTTTAGAATATAGCTTACACTTAGTGATCTCGAGAAATATAGAGTGATATTCCACTCTACGTTTCAGGCGACCGACTCAATGAATCTTAACAATTATCTGGTTGCAAAACAACATAACCAATTATTTCATTTAATATAAGACATATTTTATTGCGATTCAACAAGGAAATTATTAAAAAGATACCAAATGGGTGTCATAAACTCACAAATGGGTTTCCTATTACAATATATCATAATTTATTAAATGTATATCTGGTAATTGAACGCGTCGTACAGCACGATGGAACTATTGTTGTTGTCCCTCCGGTCCTCTGTGGCTTACTGAGGGCACAGGTAGTTGAGAGTCTTGCGAGATGTCCAAGATTCGTATTCTTGTGGACAGCTGTAATTAACTTAATCACTAATGAGTTTTAACAAAACCGTTTATTTTTCAAATATCTTATTATCTCGGCGACTGTCGTTGGCTGTCGCTCGGATCATTGTCTCGGCATGGCTGCCTTGGCTCGGCTTGGTTGCCTTAGCTGGTTGCTCTATTACTGGCTGTTCCTGCTGGAGGGTCTGTTTGTGAGTTCACAGGGAACTCATTGATTCTATACAAATTCTGGCTATTTATAGACGATAGCCTTCGGTCAAATTTTACTCTGCGGCACGAGTCGTGAAGCCATCCACACGACATTCTATTCCGTGACACGGGTCTTCCATACAATCCTATGTAAATTCCAGTATTATCCCTAACATATGTAATGACACAAATCACAACTTCACTCTAGCTGCTTTCCTATGCTTACAGTAGAAACAATGAGCCATCGGCAGTGGTAGCAGTAGCAACAGTAATGCGGCATCTTATAGCATACCAGTCAACGGTGTTTAGGCAACTCATTATCAATATCACGCGCTACACAATAATAGCAAGCAGTGGACCAAATAAATCTTTCTACACACGCACACACACATAACGTGTATCACAATATCACACACTCAACACACAGCACGGAAAAGCAAGCAACAGCTAGCTCTCTCCCTCCCTGACTCATGTAACTAGATAGGTGAGCATTGATTAACCCCTACCTAATATACACGGAATTATGTACTTATCTCTAGCAGCTGTAGGAGTAGTTTACATTTTAAATCGGAATTAATAATTCTTATTTAGTGTAAATGCTTTAATAACTACCTTGTCTCAGTGCAGTACTTTATATAATTTATTTATTTAATTTATGTCTCATAAGGTTTTTACAACTGTCAGTATTCAGCAGCTAATAACTGATTTACAAAATTATTACATTTGAAAGTGTTTATTTAACAACATTTTATTTAGAAAAATTTTTCGAATTAGGTTTCATGAACACACTTAGAACCTTAAACTTCTCATGTACTGAGAAATTCTGGTTATAAGTCATGTCTATATAACTGGAGGACCAAGAACCACATAAATGGCACATTTCAAATCAAGTGGTGTTCTATATTTATTGTTTACATAAATTAACTGGTTTATTGATATTGAAACCAACATTAATTCGTCGTTAATATAAGTAATATTGAAATATTGTTTGTTAATAGAATTTTCATCAACCATACGAGCTATGAACAGATAATACGCAAATTTTTATATTTTGCATGTTGTATAAGTGCAACTGCCAAATTTTGGTTGATGTTTTATTAGTAGATATATCTCTAAACGTATGTTAACAACAGCAGCCATATTGGTAATTTTGTTTATTGCTAGCTCTCCATAAGGTTACTTCTGTTTTAGTGTCATGGCAATTTTTCCCTTCTGAAAAAATGGAAGAAAAAGTTTGCACTGTTTTATGTTAAGAATAAAATAAAATGCAGCATAGAGCTGGGTATGTTATATGTTACGGTTGGTAATTTTTCTGTAATAGAACAACCATTTGTATGTGGTACAATTGTTTCAAAGAGGGTCGCGAAGAGGATGAGGATGACGAGCGCCCTGGGCGTCCTGACATATCAATAACTGATAATAATATCGACAAAGTGGAGAAAATTGTTTTAGTACAACCGGCGATATCAAATATGTTGCTGAAGATGTTATCAGAAATTGTAGAATTTAGATTAAAAGCAGATCATGCTTAAAATGTGAGATTGTCGTGTTAAACTTGTTATCCAAAATATCGTGCAAATTGTGAAAATCAAATAAAATTACTGGTATCTATTAGGTAAAATTTACTTCTATATAAGTAGCTTAATGCCTGTTTGACTTATATTTTAATAAAGTTTATTTCGAAGAAGTGTTTCAAAAAATTATATAACGTTTTTATATAAAAAATTATATAAACGATATATGTGTATAAAGTTTTATATATGCAACTTCCATATACTTGTAATTTATAAGGAGCATTTTAAGAATTAATTTAAGGCAAAAGCACAGCGCAATGATAGAACGCCAAACTCGGTGTAGCTTGCGCCTATAAGGAAATGAGAGGATGCTGTAAACAGCTAACACTAGACCAGTAACATGTGTCCAACCTGCCTCGATTTTTACATTGATTCTTAAAGGACTTCCTAATCATCAATATTTTCGAAATAATATTGTACTTATTTATTTATAAATTTGGTCTTACTGCCAGCTGTAAATACTACTTACATTCCTAATTGTAATATCATGTTAGTACGTTACTCTAATACTGTGGATGAACTACAGGTGTTATTTAAGAGGTTGAGCTTTGATTGTTAAAGTCTCCCTTTCAATTAAGATCATTGTAGAGACAACTTTGGCCCTCTTTGTGTATGGCCCGATGCTTCTCAGAGAAAAATCCAATGGAAGTGGTATGCGAGGCGAACTTTGATTGTTAGAGTTCCTTACTCTTCATTGGTTAGAAAAACACTTTAATAATTCATCTCAACTTATAAAGGTCGTATTTCGTCCAAATACTTTATATACAGTTAAAAAAATGCATTATACCAAATGCATTGTACAACTAATAAATTGATATATAACGTTTAATATATAGAACTTGCTTACACTAGTAATTTATAAGGAGGATTTTAAGAATTAATTTAAGACAGAGGCATAACGTAATGATAGAACACCGAATTCATAATTCGGTGAATTCATAATTCGGTGTAGTGATATCTTGCGCCTATAAGGAAATGAAAGGGTTCTGACGACAGTTACTACTATGCTAGAAACACGTGTCCGGCCTTAATTTTTAAATTGATTCTTAAAAGACTTCCTAATCATCAATATTTTCGAAATCATAATGCACCTATCTATTTAAAATTTTGAAAGAGCTTTAAATAGGCGTATTATGATAACTGAGTGTATGTGCTAGTTAAACTGATTGCGCGTTAAAATAGAGTACTTACTGTATAATGATCCACGCTATATGGCGCAGTATCTGTTTTATGTGATATATACTAAAACTCTTCCTAAAACTTTTGATTTTTTGAGATATGAAAATTATTTATCAACCGTCCACAAATTTTCTTAAAAAATATTTTTTGAAAACAATAAACATACTGTTGTTTGAATACCTTTTGTGTCAAGTAAAAGAAACGGAAATTATAAAAACACAAAGAATATTATTTAATTATATAAGGAGCAAAGAGGTAATCCAGTTACTTCATAAAGGCCACCTAACTCGTTCAAAGAGCCTAACGTCTGTATACGATTTTTTCCTGAGTCTGTTACAATACAGGTACACATTTATAAAAGGAAATGCGAAGAGGAATGGAAAATACTTTGTAATATAATGCTTTCTTTGGAAAATACGGCTCTTCTTTAATATCGAATGATTTTCCAGGTTTGAAATATATACGCAACATATAAATTGTTTTGTTATTTTGAAATGATATCGGTTAGATAAGTGATGCTTAAATAAAGTAATTCCCGTATTTGAAACATTTTTTAAATGCCAATATTTTTGCTCTTCACAGCTATTTGTTTTATATAAATATTTGTTTTTTATTTGTTTTAATACGATAAAACAAAAATAAGAACAGAAAATTCGTTAACGGTTGTTCCACCCCATATATCATATACTGGAAGTTAGAAATATTACTGTGCACTACATAGTGGAAAAGTTGAACAATTTAGTGTTAATCAAGTCACTTTATATGTAGTACAGTAATTTAATGTTAAATCCACTCAACATTCTACTTGCTATATAGTTCAATAGTTGATTAGAGAAATATTGGTTGATTAGTGCTCAAAAGTTGGTGAGGGCTCAGTAGCTTTTGGGTTAGAATAGAAATGTGCAGAAATGACCGTGCATCAATGACGTATTTGGCTATTCTCATTAAGCTTATTATTTGGATACTTCTAATAATAAATATTTCGTGTATCAAAACATGTATTAAATGTAATTTTTAAAGCGCAAGTCAGTGTTAAGCTACGAATCCACTTGAAAGAGCTACTCTCAATTGCAACTTTCAACTCTGCCTATTTGAGAGTATTTTGACTATCCGAGAGCTACTATGGAATTACTGAAGAGATTTCTTTAGGACAGATCTCTTAAATCATTGGTGAGAGTATGTTTAAAATCCTGAATGGCGAATAACTTTGATTAGCCTTGTAGTTGTGAGAAATGGATGGGAGAAAACTGACAGTTATAATTATTACACATAAAATTCTGAAAACAAAAGAAGGAACAAGAAAAGTTTCTGGGTGAAATCCTGGATTATGCGTAAATCAAAACTGAGTGTATGTGACTAATTTTCTTCAATTCTTGTGATACCTGAAAATTGAATCCATATGAATTTTTACTAAAGTGAACATTTAACTGAATCAGAATTTAATTTTAATCAACACTAAATTTATCAGTCCCCCTAAAAATGTCTAGTTGTGCTTACCTATAACTTAAATTATGCAATTTTTGTTGCACTTTCTCAGCAGTGCAATTAAATTACTTTAATACACTTACTTTGGTGTCACTACAGTCTATTAAGAACCCGGGCATTGGCTACTACAGATTTTCCCCAGCCGTCTCTCTGGGTACCAACTGTCTCCAGTTTCGGACTCCTAGTATACGAAAGTCCTTCTCTACGTCATTCAGCCCTCTAAGTTTAAGGCTACCGACGGATCTTTTTGAGTTAAGAACTTTTTTTGGCACCCGCTGATCTAACATTGTCTGGACGTGGCTGAGCTAACGCAGTCTTCTTGCCTTGATGTCTGACATGATCGATGGAGCATTATAGAAGTCTTCCAGTTCTTTAGTGGTTCTTATTCGGCACTCTTTGTTCTCGTGTACAGCACCAAAAATCTTGCGAAGGAATTTTCTCTCCTATGCTCAGAGTAGGTTCTCCTCTTTTTTCCCGACACTCCAAGTTTCTGGACCATACAAGATCATTAGCTTGATAATGGTTTTATACTCCAAAAATTTAAATTTTGTAGAGACAAGGGAAGACTTAAGTAGCTTCTGGAAGCTAAAGAAGCACCGGCTTCCGGCCGCTTCTCTTACTTTGATTTCGTAGGGTACTTTGTTATCGGGTTCTCGTGTATTAGGATGCCTCCCAAATATCTGAATGCATCGACCCTCTGGTGACCATTGATATTGTCACTTTTCCTCCATAGGATTGAGTTCCTAGTCTATATTATATATTTTGCCGTCTCCTTGTTGACGTGTAGTCCCATTTTCTTAGGTTCGAGGGTTTATAAGTTCTCGTTTAGGTGACTGGTGTGTGTGGCTAACATAGCAATGTCGTCAGCAAAGGCGAGATAGTGGGATATTCTATTAAATATTATGCATCACAGGTTTGTTGGTAACTTCCTCATGACAGATTTCAAGGCGATGTTGAAAAGGATACCTGATAAGAATTATCTTGTTTGAGACTATTGTAGATTTCAAATTGCTTGGAAAGTTTCCCATGACTTTAACTCTATTCTTCGTATGGGGCAACGTTATTCGTACGAACTGTCTCAATTTCAAAGATATATCAAGTTCGTGCTTCGCGTGGTAGAACTGCTGATGGGACTCACTATCGTAGGTGGTTTAAAATCGACATACAGTTGATGGTATTCGTCGATTAAAGCCTCTTTGTTAATCTCCCGGTGAGGACTTTAGCGAAGATCTTGTAGCCTGCGTTGAGCAATGATTTCCTTTTATAGTTTTCGCAATGCGTCTTATCGTGTTTTTTTTAAAGTAGAGGTACAATAACTGGCATATTCCATTCCTCTGGCTTTTCCTCTCTTGACCAAATGTTTTTAATAAGGTTGTGCATTTTATCGGTGAGTTTCGCTCCTCCTTACTTGAACACTTATGCCGGGAGTCGGTGTTCTCCTGCGGTGCAATGATTGGTCAATTTCTTTATGGCCTCTTCTACCCATTCCCACCTGTGACGTCCTCCATCTCGAAAGGTTGAGTGTCTTGGATGTTTCTATTAGAATTCTGTATGGTTACCACCTTTTCTCACTTCCTTAAGTCCTTTATAGAGTTAATTAATTAATTATAAGTCCTTTAGTAAGCTTCCTCACATCTCTTTAGGCGTGCCAGTCAAGACCAAAGAAGGTGCTCAAGCATGAACAGGGAAAAACATTTACATATTTTATTTGTATTTTTGTAATGTATTTTTCTTTTAAATAGCACATATATTATTAATGCATCGTTGAGCTACTTTCGCTGAACGCATGTAGGAAAATTGTTAATAGCTTAATATAGTGGAATATTTAAATAATCTTGGTTAAGGGTATTATAACCCCAGATATTTCACAGTAGAATTATTAATTGAAATTGTACTTATCACTTGTTTTCCCACGAAATAAGGAAAGCCTAAAAGGCTCTTTTCAGCCTAAAAGGCTTAATTGATGTATAAAGAAGATTATGTAAAAGTCAAATAATCTTCAATTTAACATCCATAATCGTACCTGGGGTGTATAGATATGAAATAAAGATACGTACACAACAAAAGAGAAAAACTATAATTTTCCGAACTTTAAATCTTCTAAAGAAAATATATATATAATATTTCTATTTGATATTTGTTTTTTAATACGACTTTTCGTATTATTTGGTAAAACATAATTATATAAATGAGCGCAATGCATGAGAACTTTAAGGTCAAGTTGATATATTACTATCATGTATTGAAGTACATCATATAGCGCGCGAGTAAAGCGGTCCGCTATACACTAATCTTGCATTTTGTTATTATGGTACGATTTAATTGTCATCAATTTTTAACTATATAAACTAATGGTTAGTTATCTGAAATCGACTTTATCAGTTGTTAATTGTTTATTGAAGAGATTTACTAGTTACTATTAAACCAGTGTGCTTTACTCAGTCCACCTAGATCTAACGGTAGGCTCCATAGTAACTTCACTACTCTATTTGTTACAAGCCACTAAATTGTAATTTATAACTACCGTTTTGTTCAGACTGGCGGGCCCTTGAAAACGCGAGGCTTAGTTCTTTAAGCCTCTCTTACTCAAGCTCCCGCTTTTTATATCTGTACAAGGTCTTGAGCGCTTCTCTTTTGCTGTTGTAATCTAGTCTCGTTGCTTTTGTTCTCTCTGCAACAGTTTCCTCTAGCCTTATTTTGTTCCCTCACCGCTCTCTCACAGTCGTCGTCGAATCATCCGTTCCTCCTAGTGTTTTTGTTAAACCCGAGCATCTCCTCTGTGATCTTTAACAGTGCAGTCTTAAGGTTGTGCCAATGTACTTTATGATCTTCATACTCAGTAGAGAGGTTGTTCTGGACTTCATATTCCATATTAATCGCAGATGAGGATCTTTAATAATACCTCCGATTTTAAAGTGCTTGGTGCTTTCGATTCTGCTGTACCTTGTCGTAGAGATCTTTTGTCTGTACTTGATTAATACCATGTAGTGATAAGTATATGCGTCGAACCCTTTACATGCCCTAACGTCCAATATATCCATGGCATGTCTTCTCTGGATTAACACATCATCCATTTGAACTATTCTGTACAATTCAACTTTTCTCAATTAAACACTCTCCGATACTTACTTTCAGAAGTGTGTCCACCTTAGAGAAATGCTCTTGATAGCTGCTTTTGAGAGCTTTTCTTTCAATTAGACACGTAGCTTTAGAAGAGCAGTTTAACCGAGCTTTATGGCGCATTTTACTCAAAATTTATATCCTACGTATAGGTTAAATGTAAATAATTAGATTTGTTATATATATATATATATATATATATATATATGATCACTTTGTATCCTTCCTAAAATACAATTTGAATGCACTGATTAAAATACACTGATTATAACTCCAATATCATCAACTTATATGTCTTCACTAACTTAAATATTTGCCCGCTGTCTCAGGTACTATAGTTGTTTATTTAATCTAGGTAACCAAGAAAATTTCTTCTAGATATTGTAGGCTACGTATATCTATGGAAGCGTTATAGTTGAGTACCACATATGGGCTAACGTTTTAAAGAAAATAAAGAAAGCTATATATCGGCTCAGCTATAAAATCGGCTCAGTAGATTCAATTATTTAAACATCAAAATTGAGGCATCTTAGTGTTATATGTTTTCCCCAATTTTCACTTTTCAATCTTTATAGATCAAGTTATTTTAAATAATACGTTTTCGTTGCAACATCTTATACCAAAACTTGCATAATTATATAATAATAATTATTATTATAATTTGAATTAATGTGAAGTAAATGATATTGTCACATAAGACTTCATATTCTTAATGAAGGCATGAATTTCAGTTGAATTCATTTTATACGTATAATTTACAAAGAGTTGGTTTGCTTGAAAGTTTTAACGAATCCATTTATCTAAAAAGCCTATAAAAGCAAAAATAAACTGCTTTTCCTTCTACATTCTAAAACTCTCAATCTACACGAAAATAGCGAAACCATAGTCCGTTAGCGTACAAGGACAGGAACCAGGAACGGCTGATAACAGTTTTATAATATATTTCTCATCACGCAAATTTGATCTACAAGTAGTAAACGAGCATAATTTTACATGACCAGACACTAAATTATTGCATTTGGTTATACAAAAAACATATTGTCACAATTATTTTTGGGAAGTTGCTTTTACTTCCTAACATGTGACATGATAACAAAGAATCCTTTTAATGAACGTAGCGATTGTCTCGTGCAGTAAGCTACATTCCTGTACATCAACTAAAAAATGCGATTCACTTTTATACCCACTCTAATTTACCTATGACGGAATGAATTTATAATTCCTTAAATTCTGACACGGTTAGTTCCAGTGATTGTGTTATTCGACTTGCCCTTTCATCATGTTCGAAATATCGTAAAAGTCTCCAATGAGTTGAACTAGAAAAGTCATTTCTATTCTGGCCGTCGTCCTCAATGGTGTTACAATCAATTCGGGGTCCTTCGACTAGTCCAAATAAAATTAACCTCGCTGTAAGTATCTACTAAGTCTGATTCGGTAAGCTATTAGATATTATTATTATCACAACGGACTTGTTACTGGTTTAATTACAGAATTAATAGTTCTAATCAAAGCAGGATCGTAATTTGTTAGAACTACTATACTGCTTTTTATATTTTATTCTAAGGTGGTGCGTACTTTGTACATTTAAACATAACAAATTTATCTAGGCAGTCAACGGTACTGTAAAACCTTTAACAATCACAAATTATCTTCTATAAGTCGCTGCTGATTAAATAAAAGAAATGCACAATCTTAAATGATCTCTCAATATTAATTTAAGTAAATACTACATGCAAATACAATAAGTATTGGTCCGTCAAAATAACTAGCGTTCTCAACAAGATTTATAAATGAAAAGAATATTTGTATTCAATTACTGCGTGTGAATAAATTAATAAAAATGGCGGTCAAGATTTATCAAATTGCTTTCCAAATGATTTATAAAATTATTCTACTTATAGTTTTCTAACTTGCTACTGTCACAAACATATTTAGAACTATGCACAGCGGCCTTATTAACTAACTTCAAATGATTTTAATTTATCTCATAAACTTGTTGCCTTATCAAATTAATTTAATTTAAACTCAAACTGAATCTTCATGACGTAATTATTCATGACGTAATTTGGAATAAATTATAATTTAATTTAATTCATTATTTTATTTTCAAAACCCTGACCGACAAGGGTTCATCGTTTAACAACTATCTTCTTTGTGAGAGCTCTGTAGCTTTTATTAATATCCTTGGCTAGCTAATTTCCTAACAAGATTATAATCGATATCTGTCACTAGCTCACTACAATGCTCCTTATAGTAAATTTGCATTTATCTAATTCATTCACCTGGACCCTATTTTATCTAATTGCTATCACCATGATTAATGTTAATACAATCAGATATGCTTTCTTCATTTACACTAGTACGGTATCATACGTACTCTTCCAGGAAGTATTGATTTCCTACCAATTAGACCTATTCTCACTGATCACATCACACTGTGCCATCTATTGTTAGATTTACAATCAGATCTATTTATTCATACATGCATTGACAACGGCATCACTCTATTCACCCAACACACTTCTCGGTAGCTCCAGTAAGAGCGTTTGTAAGAGCATTTACTCCATACGTTCTCAAACTAATATGAACCACTATAGTATACATTAAAAAAAAATACGAAAATAATTACAAGGCTTCTTACACGCGCCATTTTTGCTCAACATATATTTTAAATATTAATACTCTTTTGCGCTGTCTATTCTGTCTTGTTACCATCCAACTAAAATTCATCATTTTTGCTCAATTTTCTTCGGTTTTAACATGCAATTACTTCCGTTTTGCCACATTCATTTCAAGTATCTGTACATCTTATCTACTTATTATTTCATGCAATATGCGCCATGTATATGTAGCAACATATAATAACGTTATTTGTATTGCAATCACTTGGCGTCGTATTACAGCAAGCATCATAGCTTGATATGTTATGACATTTATCTACCTACGGGTCAATGATACAAAACAAGATGATACAGACAAAACAAAATAAGAGGGTTAGATCGTGCAAAAACTACGTTTATTATAATACTCAAATGTAATTTAAAAACAATAATTATAAAGAAAAATTTACAATAAGTATCACGTAAACTTTGTCCTTTCAGTTTTCCTTTCCTCTTCTATCGTGGAATGCTGCTAACTCTGTTCAATCTGGATTGAACATTCTGCCTCTCTCTGTGCTGCTTTCGAATCCAGCGGTTGAAGTTCGATCGCCATATGGTTGCTGGAATGACCTTCTTGATCTCGTCTATTACTTGGCCGTAGCGATGTGACCCGTGGCCGTAACATAATTTTCCAGTCCTGCTTGATGAGTAATAAAGCCACGACTAGACTGATTAATATCCATACATATCTTATCGATGTATGATGGATTCTGATGTGATGCCATACGCTGCTTTCGATTTGTTGCTGCAGCACTTCTTCATCTTTTTAGACTTCTTCTAAATCGTTTCCCAATGGTGTGAATACTTCTTCAGCACTAAATGTCTTCGACTTCGAATTGGTGTTGTTAATGATCTGAATTGGGGCCGAATATTGTGGATTTTATTTTGTACTTCTTGATTGCTGGATTCGGTCGTTTAACTATCGCGTCAATAATACAATTTGGGTTTGAATCCATGCGTTGAGCAATTTCTGGGCTACAAATATAATTCGATTCTGTTGTTTTCTTACAATTTTGCAGATCTTCTTGAGAAACTTGAAAATAAATAACTTTCGTGTTGTAATTTGTAGCTAATAATTTTTTTAGGGCACCAGCAGCGATAGATGAACTATTATTAACTTATATTAGTACAATGGTACAGGTGTAATTTTAGTTAAGTCGAATGGGTCTAAATCTATAATTCGAAACTAGCTGTATGCTATTATCTTACTATTTTCATTGATTACTTGACTTGGGACATTTTTTGACTGGACCATTTTTAATTGGTTGGGTAAAACTCTTTTGGTTGCATTTAGTTTCTAATACACCTTTTCTGGCGCGATGCATGAATAAATATTTCCATTCTTATACTATAATTCAATGGTTATACTTTAAAATGATTCTTAAGATCCCCTAAGACAGCGATGTCCAAGCTTGTAGTATCTCTGGGCTACATTGGAAAAAATAGAAGATTGAATTTGGGCCACAATATATATGTACATTTATTCTGTTCCGGATTGTACTCTTAGTATATTCAGTTTTGAAAAGAGTTGTTAACATATAAAAGTACTTCCAAACAAATGCCATAAACAACGCATGCCTATATAGCGCTGGATATTTGTCTCTGGATAGGTACATTTTATAGAAATCCAATAAAGTAACGTTGTCAAATTTCTCTTTTAACTCTATGGCCAATTGCAACTCTATGTATTTGTTATATTCGGAAATTATTTGTCAGTTTATCAATACCAATAGAAAACAGAGTCGCAAAAATGCAAATATCTTGATTATGTTTTAGAAAATTTCGGAATCTAGTTTCAAATTCTCGTGTCAAATCAATAAGTAACACTGCATCTTCATTTCCATTCTTTGAATTCTGTTTGGCCAATATGAGGAAATTATATGGCCATAACTTCAGTTTCATTTGGAACATATTTATGATTTGAAACATTGTGTTGACAAATTTATCTTTTCCCTGAAGACTCATGATTAAGTCACTTAAATGAGCAATGATATCCACCAAAAATGCCAAATTTGCAAGACATTTGGCATCCTCAAGTTGACATCGTTTTTTCTCGCTGTCATAAACAATTTTATTTCGTAAAGCACGTAATAAAATCTTTGTAACATTTTTCCTCGAATCAGCCATCTTATTTTTGTAAAGTATATGATGTCGCCTTACCCAGCTTCAAAATTTTTGAAAAATTCTTAAAATTGTCCCTCAGATCCTTATAAAATTTATAGTCCTGACAATGACTTTCATAACATGATCCATTTTTAAAGCTTGTCCGCATTAATTTTCTTAATGTATTATGTAGTGATATTTAATCAAACTGCAGTTTCCAGTAGCAGTGGCATCGTCTTCTATTCATTTTACAAGTCCATTTTTCTGCCAATAATAGCTGCGCAACTACACCAGACATAGCGCACCAAACAAAATCGCCTTAATGTTTTCTGGACAACATCATACAAGTCTCTCATGGTAGTCGTATGTTAATCGTACCAAAGCAGCCATTTCTTCAGTTATCACATATTCTTCATTACCTCATAAAAATGGCAAATTAGGGTACTCTCATCAATCGCTAAAGAATAATATGCAAAAGTGGAAACTCTGCCTTTCAAGTTATTGTCGACAGTTTCCCCAAGGTCCTCAATCTTCTGGTAATAATTTGATGACTTTAGCTCAGACTAGAAATATCGCTTTTTTATCTGGAAAATTGATATCCGCCTGAATCTCCATGCATTTTTTGATGAATGATTTCCAGTTTTTGGTAGTAACTTTATTGACAAAGTATTACTGAGTTGTAAGGCACATTTTTAGTGCTTTTACATTGTCTTTCCGGCACATTCCTTCAAACGCATCATATTGGAAAGAATATTTTTGTGCGTAGTGCCTTCTGAAATTATATTCTTTGAATAAAGGTGCGGAAGCACGACATATTAAGCAGCGTGCCTCACTGTTTATTTCAACAAAAAAGTAATCCTCTTTATGAGCGTTGGGTCGCATTTGTGCCTTGTTTGGGGTACATGCGGCTCATGTGTCGCATGTTGTACAACGCTGCTCTAAGATGTTTTCAGCTATTAAGTATCACCGTGAAGCATCTAGAGGTTTAGTTGATTCATTCCTATTATATTATGGTATATTTCAACTTCATAGATTGTATTTAGACGTTGATTTAATTTGATCCTAAGCTTCTCTAGCTTTTCTGATATTCGTTTTTCTGTTCTATTAATAACTGCCATTGTAGACATCATAATCTTAGACTATTTGCTACCCAACACTATCAAATGTTCCTGATTATTGTTAAGGGCATCGATGCCGTGCCCTATATTTCACCGTTAACTCCAAATATCGATGTAAGTAATTTTCCTACTAGTCCTCTTCTTCACTTAACAGAGTTCATGACTTATGGCTTTTATAGATTTTCCTGGTTGTAAATATTTCGAAAGGTCTGTGTAATGGGCATGCTCTGTGCAGATTTGCACATATTCTGAAATCTTTGAATCACGACAGTCGTCATCGCTATATCTTGCTCCAACTTTGATTTGGAACATTCCACACCCGTTCGAAATATTCCTCTCTGTATTTGTGCGGCGCCTAAATGTTCGGTGTATAATTTGTGCGTAGGGTGAAGAATTTAAAAATACGTTGACAGTCATTAATATATATTAAACAATGTGAATATTGTCTTGTTTCATGCTGTGTACTACGTACTATGCGACTTATACTTTTCTGGTTCTGCTCGAGCCCCTATCGTAGTTCGATTGGAGGTTCTGAAACTATGGGTAATAGAATAATCTGGTTGATTACTCGAGTTGTTAGCTGTCCTCCTGCTTTTCTTAATGTTACTACTCGGGTTTTATGCTGCCCAAAATTCTTGCTTTAATTTCTGAACTAGTTTCCAACGCTGATTTGTGTTGCTATTTATGGCTCTGCGTATTGGATGTGGAGGTATGACTAATAGTCTACCAACTGAGAAATGTCTCGGCGTCAATACGATAGTTTTGTCAATGTTGTTCGACTGTTGACATAACGGTCTTGAGTTGAGAGAGGCTTCAATTTGGCACATTACTGTTGCCATCACTTTATATATTAGTGGTGTGGTTCCAACTATTCTTTAAATATGATATTTCATTCATATTACTCCGGCTTCCCACAATCCTCCTAAGTGCGGAGCTGCCGAAAGAATAAAATTCCAAGTCGTACCGACATTCACGAGATTCCCTATTATATTCCCTAACTTTTTACTATTATTTGTACTTGTTTTTCTAGTACTTTAGAAGCACCAACAAAACTCGTTCCATTTTCGCTATGTATTTGTTGGACATTTCATCGTCCTGCTGTCATTCTTCTAAATGCTGCTAAAAACGCGTCTGGGGTCATGTCGCTGACTACTTCTAAATGTACTGCTTTTGTTGCTAAACATACAAAAATTGCTATGTAGCCTTTATATGTTTTGCACCCTCGCCCGTTTGTTTTTATTTTGATTGGTCCTGCATAGTCCGTCCCTGTGTGAATAAATTGCGGTGATGGATTTATTCTAGCTATCGATAGCTGACCCACTAATTGTTGCGCTGATTGCGCCTTATATCTTATGCATTTATTTATTGATGTTTTAATTATGCGTTTTGCATTGGCTATCCAAAATGTTTCTCTTAAATAACTTAATGTTAACCCGTTTTCTCCGTGCATAGTTCTTATGTGTGCATTTTCAATTATCAACATTGCTAACTTTGTTCTATTTGGAATTATTATTGAATGTTTTTTGTCATGTCCGATAAATGCATTTTCTAGTGTTGCCCCTACTCTTGGTATACCATTTTCGCCTATAAATGGATTACGAGTTAGGTACTGCCTTCTTTTAGAAATATGGTTTTTATTAAGATATGTAAACACTATTTACTTTTTCGCAGTAAGAAGAATTTTTAAGGCAAGGTGGAGTCAAAATTGGGGGTAAGGGTGAACACGTGTTTCTAGCATAGGTTTATAGCTGTTATCAACACTTTTTCTTAATCTAAATATAGGCGTAAGGTCTCATTGCATCGGAGTATAAATCCGACACTTAACCATTGCGCTATGAATGCCCGTTCAAATAATTATGAAAATTTCTAATTAAAACATTAATTGAATGTAAGTTTGAATACATTCAGATATTATATTTTGAATTATTCGCTGTATACAGATATGGTCTAATATATTATATCAGCAATGTGTTATGTATTTGGACGACTTAACACCTTTTACAAATTGAGATGATCCATTAATGAATGCCAATTAAGCAATGGATTTTAACAATCAAAGTTCACCTCGTTTAATACTCGCATTGGGGTGTCTTTTTGAGAAGCATCGGACAATCCTAAAGATGGCCAAAGTGCGTCTTCAGTGATCTTAATAGAAAAGGGGACTTTAACAGTCAAAGTTCAAACTCTTAACACATGTGGCTCATCTCCAGTATTAGAGTACGCACTAAAACGATATATAAAGATATGTAAATAGTATTTACTTTTTCGCAGTTTGAAGAATTTTTAAGTAAGTAGGAGTTATTTCTAAAATTGTAATGTGAAGGTATTTTAATAATTATTTGTCAAAATTATTGCCCCAAGTTTACAAATACCTTTTCATTACAGTTTTCGAAATAACACCTACTTACTTAAAAATTCTTCTTACTGCGAAAAAGTAAATACTGTTTACATATCTTCATATATCGTGTTTGGACGTACTCTAATACTGGAGATGACCCACATGTGTTAATGGTTTGAACTTTGATTGTTAATGTCTCCTTTTCTATTAAGATCACTGTAGAGGTAACTTTGGGCATCTTTAGGATGGTATGATGCTTCTGAGAAAAAAAACCCCAATGCAAGTATTATACGAGGTGAGCTTTGATTGTTAAAGTCCATTGCTTCATTGGCATACATTAATGGTTCATTTCAACTTGTAAAAGGTATTAAGTCGCCCAAATACATAACACATAGCTGATACAATATATTATACCATATCTGTATGCAGCGAATAAGTGAAAATATAACATCTTAATGTACGCAATTTACATACTATCAATGTATAAATTAGAAATTTTCATAATTATTTGTACTGGTATTCATAGCGTAATGGTTAAGTGTCGGATTCATAGTCCGATGCAATGAGACCTTACGCCTATATTTGGAACAAGAAAAGGTGTTGATAACAGCTATAATCCTATGCTAGAAACACATGTCTACCTTGCCCCAATTTTTACAAATAATTATTTAAATAACTTTTCATTACAATTTTCGAAATAACACCTACTTACTTAAAAATTCTTCTTACTGCAAAAAAGTAAATACTGTTTACATATCTTCATATATCGTGTTAGTACTTACTCTAATACTGGAGATGACCCACATGTGTTAATGGTTTGAACTTTGATTGTTAATGTCTCCTTTTCTATTAAGATCACTGTAGAGGTAACTTTGGGCATCTTTAGGATGGTATGATGCTTCTGAGAAAAAAAACCCCAATGCAAGTATTATACGAGGTGAGCTTTGATTGTTAAAGTCCATTGCTTCATTGGCATACATTAATGGTTCATTTCAACTTGTAAAAGGTATTAAGTCGCCCAAATACATAACACATAGCTGATACAATATATTATACCATATCTGTATGCAGCGAATAAGTGAAAATATAACATCTTAATGTACGCAATTTACATACTATCAATGTATAAATTAGAAATTTTCATAATTATTTGTACTGGTATTCATAGCGTAATGGTTAAGTGTCGGATTCATAGTCCGATGCAATGAGACCTTACGCCTATATTTGGAACAAGAAAAGGTGTTGATAACAGCTATAATCCTATGCTAGAAACACATGTCTACCTTGCCCCAATTTTTACAAATAATTATTTAAATAACTTTTCATTACAATTTTCGAAATAACACCTACTTACTTAAAAATTCTTCTTACTGCAAAAAAGTAAATACTGTTTACATATCTTCATATATCGTGTTAGTATATACTCTAATACTGGAGATGAGTCACATGTGTTAAGGGTTTGAACTTTGATTGTTAAAGTTTCGTTTTCTATTAAGATCACTGTAGAGGCAACTTTGGGCATCTTTAGGATGGTACGATGCTTCTGAGAAAAAAAACCCCAATGCAAGTATTATACGAGGTGAGATTTGATTGTTAAAGTCCATTGCTTCATTGGCATACATTAATGGTTCATTTCAACTTGTAAAAGGTATTATGTCGTCCAAATACATAACACATATATTATACCATATCTGTATACAATATGTTATACCATATATTATACCATATCTGTATACAGTGATTAATTCAAAATATAACATCTTAATGTACGCAATTTACAAACCATGTATAAATTAGAAATTTCATAATTATTTGTACGGGTATTCATAGCGTAATGGCTATATTTGGAATAAGAAAAAGTGTTGATCACAGCTATAAGCCTATGCTAGAGACACGTGTCTACCTTGCCCCAATTATTACAAATAATTGTTAAAATACCTTTTCATTACAATTTTCGAAATAACACCTACTTACCTAGAAATGGTTTTTATTATTCAATGCTATATATTTTTCATGAGTTTCTCGCTGTTGAATTATTTATATCACTAAACTCAACGTTTCTTGCTTTTCTTCAACAGAGCATCATCTTCCGCCTTCTTCTTAATTTATTCCCGAACCTTCCACAATGCGCCAAAGTTCTTATCATTTTCGTTAGATTTGAAAATTTCTTCAATAAATCTCTTTCTATTTGTATCCTTGTATGATTACATTTTTTTAACTTCGATTTTTACTTGTGGAATTTCTATTAGTACTCCATGGGTACATTGATTATATAGCAAGTTCTTTCCACCAAATATCGTGTTTCCACCAATATAAGTCGCACTTTATCCGGACTTATCCCTCTTGATAAGATATCTGCAGGATTGTCATTGGTTTTTGCGTGTCTCCATTCTCTCTATTTTATTTATTTTTTATTGCATCACTCTATAGAGATTTGTATCTGTAAAACAACAAATTAATTAATATTAGACATGTTGTTAATTACTTAAATGGCTGACCAAATTTTAACTCTGCTAAATAATTTTTTCCGCAACGTTGATGCTGGCCTTTAAAAAAACGTGATATAAAAAAGAATAGACGGAAAATTGTGGAACAAAACTGAAATGAATAGGGCCCTGTTTAATGAGATCCTCCGTTAGGTAGTTTTATACGTTATTAGCTAGCGACCACCATTACACCATTAGGCTTTGATTAGCATATTCGTTGTTGCGTTTTCGGGATATTCGAGAATGCTTTACGCTTATGCCGGGAGGAACAAGGATCTCGAGAGTGTCCTTTTTGCGGGATTGCGAATGATCCTTTTTGGATGTATATATGATGGGGTGCGCGTAGTGTAAACATATCCTAGTTGAGTCGTGTGACATAGATGATGTGCTTGTACAGTTTTGGTGGAATACTATGTAGAATGGCATTGATAAATTAATAATACAAATACAAAGTGTATCTTCCCACATAGAAGATATGGATTAGATCTGAATATGATTTGATTGTGGTATTACATTAAATATAAAAAAGTAAGTAACCGTATAATAAAAATGTTGAAATTCTTAAATTTAATTCGCTCTCTAATTGTCTTTAATTAAAATAATTGATCTGAAAGAGGGATTAAAAAAGTGTTGTTTCTTAGGAATGGTGCTTCAAAAACGCAGGAATATTTTTAACATTACTGATTGACCTCAAGTTTTTACCTCAAATAGAAATATGATTATGTTGATTATAATAAGGCTAAGAACAGAATGAGGTGCTGGTGCACATATGGGACCTTTAGGAATCAGTTGCGTTACATGTTCTTCCTTGCAAAATTGCGATTAGTGACAGCTCATTGTTAAATTTTGATACCTCATTATTGGTTTTGATGTATTGCCTGACAACATGGAAGATAGTATTTAGTGAAAAATTACAGTGTTTAGTGTTACAATGAAAAATTAAAGAAGGCAACAAGTTAAGTCTGTGAAGTTAAAATCTATAGGTTCAAGTGATAGATAAATTTGAATATGGTTTGTGTACGAAGTGACTGCGCAAAATTTTGAAATATTGGAAAGATAATTAATGTAAATTATAAAACGAAAGGACCCGAAAAATGAGTCTTGTGGAATTACTTACAATCTGAAAGACAGAAGAATGTTTATAATTCAAATGCACACAATGGAATCTATTCCACAATAATTAATTCTATTGCATCAAATGAAACCCCAACGTATATGAGGTTTTGTGATTACTGAGGACCCCGTGACTTACAGTATTAAATGGGCTACTATAATCAGTTAACGTTAATATAGTAATTACTTCTCCATCAGACTGTTAGAATATCGTTTGTACCTTGCTGAAGAGCAGTGAGACGAGGGTCTTGTGTTGTACAGTGGATATAAAGAGTAGAATGGATAGTGAGTTCAACACACCTTTCTCCCGAATTTATATAGGATATTTAGTTAGTAAGTCACAAAATTTGTAGAACGTTGTTAAAAGATTTCTTAACTTTTGGAACTGGAATAACCAAAGGTAACATCCGCTATTAGGAAAACCTAATATTGCTAGACAAATATTAACAATATCAGTGTAATGAAAGAAATTGAATGTGAACAGGCAAATATTATTATTGACAAGTTTACAAAATAATGCCCAGTTGAATTGAGACTCATATTGAATTATATCAGTAATATCAATTAACTTGTAAGCAAATTTTTGCTTTGCATTGGGATGTTTTATATTATTTACAGATTAATGATTGTATAAGCTAGATGATAACCCTTGTAAAACGACTTCCCATTACCAGCTCATATTTTATCTACCTAAATGAGTTGGGTTATTTGACCCCTACCCTCGTTTATCGTAACCCAAAAGAGTTGGGTTATTTAACCCCTGACGGCTTTTTTCATAACCCAAAAGACTTGTGTTATTTGCCCTCTACCCTACCTTCATTTTTCCATAACCCAAAGAAGTAGGATTATTTGACCCCTACCTTTTTAACCCATGGGAGTTGGGTTATTTGACCCCTACTAACTCTTTTGTTACCCAAAAAACTTGGGTTATTTGGCTCCTACCGGTGTTTTTCGTAACCCAAAGAAACTTGGCTCAACTTG
>WYDF02125402.1:0-10054 GCA_009867245.2 Adranes taylori
AGAAGGCATGGATGACACTTGTCATCCATGCGCCTACTCGTGTAACAAAATGGGGTGCGCCCACTGAAGGGTTAAATGTAGAAATATTTCGAATAGCTACCCGCTTGGCTACTAGAGAGGAATTAACAAAATTCATATAAAATTAGGAAGGACAAAATTAAACCAAAATGAATTAAACAAATGAAAGATTAATTTAATTACAAGAAAGTGATTATTCATGCTTAAAAATTATTCAACTATTATTATATTTGATCAAATTTTATAAATCCTTCAGTAATTATATATTTTTTGACAATTCAGTTGTACCTCAGAAGTTAAATATTGACGTTAGCTAAAATGAATATAAAATGAAAGAATAAAACAAAATGACGATGAATAAAATGAATTATATATAACTTACAACAAATAAATTTGGATCTCCATTAGTACAATTCCAAATACCAGTAATCCCAAAAAACAACCATTTCAAAAATTCCAAAAGAAAACAATAAATTTATTTAAAATCTCTATACTTAATATCAATCCCGACTACAGATTCTTTTCTTTTATGCTCTATATTAAATTTTTAGTGTTTCGTCTTACTTTCGCCAAGCCCAAGTAATGCTTGACAATAATCCCAAAAAGTCTTAGGGCAACTACAGTGCTATCGTTTTTGGTTTCGTTATTAAATCAAAATACATTTAAGGTAACATAATGATGAACTAGCATCAAGGAAATTAGATTGTTTTTTTTTTCATTCTTTAGCGCGTGTCAAAGTTTTAGTAGACTTCATTTAATTTATGCACTAATGAGATAGGAATACACTCTACACGTTTTTAAACAAAATAAATGAATGCGGGAATGTCGAATTTTATTTGTTGTGAAGTCAGATGACCGTTGTCTCAATAAAGTTTCAATAAATTGCTCATGAAGGGATACCTTGCGTCGCCAAATAAATGTGAAAGAGCAAGTATTAAACGAAGAATTTCCACTGATGTCATGATACAGTTCGAAAATCTCGCGCGCCATGCACCCTAGCTGGCATCCCAATAGATATATTTTTAATTATGGCTCCATCATCGCATACAGCTTGTAAAACAATGCTATGGTAATTTTCTTTATTATAAAAATCTTCAGCATCTTGAGCTGGTTGCTTTATTGATGTATGACACATATCCATTACGCCAACAAGTCCAGGTACTCTTAACAACAATAAACTAAGCTTTCTAAAATAATTATAAACTCTTACTGCATCTATCTTCAATTAGTTGTAAAATATCTGTACATCCTTCTTCATTTGGTCATTGGATAAAACGGTCATTTAAGTTTCAAATAGCAGGCAACACACTTGTAAAAATAAAACGACCTGTGCCTTTTGCATTTCCAAAGCTCTGAGTGTAAGGCAAAAAGCTCTATTGTTTTGCTAGCAGCCGTATGAGAAACTTTTTTATTCTAAATTTATGAACAAGCTTCTATGGCTTTTCTTCTATTGCTCCTTTCTAAATTTGCAATTGACTTTCAAAATCATTTACGCTCAATTTTAAGATAGTGATTTCCATATATATATCATTGAAAATTGGAATGTTTATTGGTGGTCCAAAAGCATTTCCTTCGTTCACGTATATTACGTCTTGTACGATATTTGGTACATCGATCTCATCTTCCAAAAAGTACTCGAAAATAAATGGTCTATAATTACAGGAATAATTTCTAAATGCATTATCAAATTACATAACGTAGACCTCACCTAATCGGCATCAAATACTTGGCAGTCATAATCATTCAGGGAATTTATAACTGTTTATAGCTATCATGTCTAACACGTTGTACTTGTATTGTAACTATGTATTTCTTAACAGTTGCGTTCCTTACATGCACCAAATAAGTTTGATTTCCTTAAGCGCATTGTTGGATAAAATTGCTCCGCTTTATTCATACCTCCTCTTTGGTAAAAGAATATGAACATTATTTCTTTTTTTTTCGTCTAATGAAGTGTTTTATTATTGTTTCTATTATACTTTTTCTTAGCATACTGCTTTTCTTATTCTTCTACTGTGGCAAATTTCTAAGAAATGTGGTTTTCAGTTATTTTCTTGGTTACCAAATGTATTTTGATAATTGTTTTGTTAATTTAGTTACTTAATATATTTACTAGTTTTACAAGTATGAGTATTTACTAATACTTACTTGGCTCGAGATAGCAGCTTTTAAACTACCTTAATTACGTAACTTAATATTAGTAATATTTTGGATTAAATAAACTTGAACAAAGTGTGAGGAACATCAAACACACTTTTCGACGTTCTGAATAAAAATATCAAATTAGTTTACAAATTAGTAAACAAATATTATGTGATGTGTACGTTTGTTTTACGATACGCTGCATTTTTTGCTACAAATCTTTAAACGATTAAAAAATTGTTTTGTTTTGTTCATCCAATTTTTGAGGTGTGCTAGAAATGCACCTCTACAGAAATTTAAACCAGCTAACTATGAAATCGACTTTTATACGTAATTATTATAACCTTGCGTCCAGCAGATTTCTTAAGTGCACATTTTTTATTATTGGGTCATATTTAGATATGAAATAAATGTCGATTTGATTAAATTTGAAATTTTGAGTATCATGAAATTGCATTTAGATAATATCACATAAAATATGCCTTTTAATAATAATAAAAATAATATGATGTTTCAAATATGACACGTCTGACGCGGTTCCCATCATCCAAATATCCCCTGTATCTAAACACTTTGTATCATGTTCTATTAATAATACAAACATACTTTCGGGGAATTATTTGCGAGAGAAACCACGGTCGTAATTATCTTCCAGATAACCACCTATTAGAAAGCTAAATAAATACATAAATGATGCGTATGAATATACAGGAGTTTAACAGCCTTAGTTTCTATCCTCTAGATATCCCTGTTGATTGTAATTAACACTATATTGTTAAATTTTTTGAAGTTCCTGACCTTTGAAGTATTAATAAGTGAAATAAAATCCTGGGATTTAGGTCACGTTTCATTTTTATTTTAATATCTACAATAAACTTACGTTTCGCCGGTAAATTACCGGCATCACCAGAGTTTTAAAATCAATTAAAAAGAAAGAATTAGGGTGTAAAGAAAATTAAAAGTAGGAAGAAAGATATATGAATATAAAATTATGAGATTATTGACTTACCGTTTGACAAATGTATTGTAACTATGTATGAATGAAAGTATGCTCCTACTTTTAGTTTTTATTCTTTTGTTTAAATATGAACATTGAGATCTGTGAATTTAATTTTGAGAGTTGTTGTAGGTTATGTAGTGCGATTGTTTGTTTCTGTTCTATGAGGTGACGTTAGGTGTGTGTGCGTTGGATGTTTGTTTCTGTTCTCTGAACAGGTGTTACGTTCTTCTTTCCATTAGTGGGTTTGGTGCTGGTGGGTTTCCTTTTTTTGTGGTTGGTTTGTGTATGATTGTGTAACATGTTGTTGTAGATGTTTAAGTTGTCTGCTTCTGTTCGGTCGTTTATACTGCTGGGCATGTTTTTATTTGTAGTGTTTCAGCCCAGAGATGTTTTTGTAAGATTCTTTCTCTGTGTATTTTATAGTTTTTTTTTGAAGACGAATTCATGTATTGTGTATTGAGTATGTTTACCAAGGACTATAGTGTTGTTTTTTATTTCAGTGTTTTTATATTTGTTTACGTCTCTTGCGTGTTCCGTCAGTCTTGTCTTCAGTTTTCGATTCATTTGCCCAATGTATTATCCTTTTCAGTTTTTACAAGGTTTGTTGTATACTATATTTGATTCTGTTGGAGTGTCAAGTGTTGCTTTCAGGTTTGAAAAGAATTGTTTTCCTATTGTATTATGGTATTTGTATGTAACGTTGTATTCTAGATGCATGACATGCTCTAGAATTCCTTATTTGTTTGTAATTCATTGTCATGACACAACTATCAACAGAAACAACAATGAATTATAACCAAAAAACAAATTTTACAGCATACCATTCATAGAGACCTATCCGAATCAATTAAACGAGTATTAAAAAATGACGAATACAACATTACATACAAATATCATAGCACAACTAAAAATTCTGTTCCAACGTAAAAACAACACTCCAACAGAATCAAATATAGTACACAACATACAATGTAAAAACTGCAAAGGGCAATACGTTGCTCAAATGAAGCGAAAACTGAAGATACGACTCGCGGAATACTAAAGAGATCAAAACAAATATTAAATCATAGAAATAGAAAACAACACTACATTCATCGCAAAACACACTCACCACACAAAACATAATTCGACTGTTGAAAAATTATAATATTACACAGAGAAATAAACTCGCAAAACACCTTTGCACAGAAACATATACGACTACATTTTACACAAGCCCACAAAAACAACAAAAAAGGAAACCCACCAGCACCAAACCCACTAATTGAAAGCAGCACACAACGCCCCCCTCACAGAACAGAAATAAACAATATCACTACATAATCTTCACCCACTCTCAAAATAACGAAAAACTTTCGCAAAAGAAAATGGAATTCAATGAAATTAAATCCACATATCACAATGATCATATTTAGACAAAAGAATAAATACTAAAACTAGAAGCATACTTTCATTCATGTAACACATCTATCAAACGGTAATTCAATAATCTCATAACCTCATAAATTTATATTCATATATCTTTCCTCCTATTTTTAATTTCCTTTACACACTAATTCGTTTTTTTTTTGTAATTAACTTTTGAATTCTAATGATGCCGGTAATTTACCGGCGAAACATAAGTTTATTGTAAACTTTAAAATAATAAAAAAACGTGACCTAAATCCCAGGATTTTATTTCACTTATAATGTTAAATGTCTACTAGAGATATTTAGGAGGATAGGATCTGTGGATCACATCCTCTAGATATCTCCTATTAATGCTTGAATATTTATCAGTTGAATTCTCCGCGTTTATGGGAATATTTAACAAAAAATGGTTATGGATTGACAATTACAGCTAGTATCTGAATTTGCAATGTCTTGGAATCTATAGGTTTGAAGAACCTGTAGTCTCCAGGCATTACCCTTTTTAATGCGTAAACACTAGCAATTGCAAATTTCCAAGACGTAAATAAACTTTGATTCAAAGTTCATCTACTTAAGTTTTCCGGTTTAAATATGTTTGCTAGTAATTGTAAATACTATAAGTAATTATTCCCCATATTTCATTTGTTTCAGTTTTTAATTTTAAAACTGATTTCTTCTTAAAAATAAAAATTGCGTATGTACATATCTTTATTTTTCCTTAGCCAAGAATCAATAACGCTCGAGTTGCGATCAGGTTCATTCTTCTATAAACCTTTATTATCCTATTTTCCTACACTTCTCGTTTTACTTCCTTTAGACCTTTATTTATCTATGCTATGCCGCTCCCTCTGCTAACTCGTACAAATTCCCTCGTACCGTTCATATCCTACAGAATTCCACACCACGTCTAACACAACTTAGAATTCTGATGTTTTCGTTATATGTTTTATTTCGCTCTTCATTTCCATTTTCCGTACATACTCTTGTATCCCTTTTCCGCCTAACCCCTTTTAAAACCAAGCCGCTTAGTTTTACTTCGTTTTAACGATATATCGCATGTCGGCTCAGAAAAGGAAAAGAATAGACGAAGAAGAAAAGTAGTTTGCTTTAGTGTACACTATAGAGATAAAATACAATTACGGAATTTATATTTTAGAAAATAAAGCAGCAACGTGTTAATTTAATAATTAATTTTTTTTATCATATTAAAATTTTTATACAAACTCAACTTTATAATAATTTTGTCCCGAAAAGTTTTTCACGAAATTAGAACCTATACTAGTGAGCTCTGATGATTTCTGTACAAAAACTAATGTTTCAGGTTTCAATTTGTAAAAAGGCTCGCTCAAGCTGATCACAAATACACTGAACCCGTATATATCTATTAGTCTTTAGTTCCGACATAAACCTTGTTTGCGATAAGGGCTCGATCAATTCTTTCTCTAGAAACCACCACTGAGAATTGTTTCCAAATTGAGTTATCACAGAATATTTTGATATAGGTTGAACAAGTTTGAGCTAGGCGCTATCGGGTAAACAAACATGTTACGTGATCAGGTTGCTTGTAAACAAAAAAGTTAGAAGAAAAAAGGAATGTCGTGAAGCCCCAGCACTACAAGATAGCAGGGAGTTCCTAGAACTCAAATCGGACAATCTCAAATTTTCTAATCAATATTGTTATCTAGGCCCTTATCTAGTGTCTCATTAAGACCAAGACCATTATCGGTTATTTCTATCTAAAAGTCGTTATCAGTATCATTACCAAGATCGTTATATAGCTCCTTATCAAAATTACTATTAAGAAATATTGATCAGTGATTTTTTAGCCCTCAAAATGACGGAATATAAGTAGTTGCCGTTTCTAAACACCCGCCCATCCGTCTGAAGCTTACTTTAACTCATTCTAAAAATAATATATGACGTCACGGCGGCCATTTTAGGTCTATCATAAATAGTTTTGGCGTTTGAAATCTGTCAAATAAAAATCTAATATGGCGGACGACAGGACATTTCAGATTGTATAATATGTAAAACTAAATTTTATACCAATATGAGTTTTCTGTCTCTTACATTCGCTATTACATTAACTATATAGTTCTAGAAGACTTGTACATTTTCTCGCGTACAAACATAACGGCGGTAGTCATCACGATGATCACAAATCCGTGAAAATAATTTAAGTAATCGTGGACAGTCAGTGTATTTTCCAAATTAATAACTTGAATGGCTCTCCCGATACGTTCCTGTCTAGATTTAATCAATGATTCTAAATATCGAACTTTCTGATGACCCTTTACGTAAATAGTATTTATACTTTCACAATTAACAAGATGATTTTCGATTAAATCATTTACCATGTCCCAAACAAGAATCTTAACTCTCGAATATCGTATTTCAGTATGATATCATTCTAGACACAGTGCTCGTTTTTAAGTCGCTTCTTCGTAGATAACGCCATGGTAAGATAGGTTTCATAAGCATATAATGATTAATAACTGATTGATTTAGAGTTGATATTGTACATTCTGTAGGTGTTTGGAACATCAAAACCTTGAACATCCACAATAATATAGTTATGAGACGACGCCATTTTGAATACATGTACCCGTTAAGACGATCAAATCACGACTAAACTATTTTTTTACTCCTGAAGTTATAAACATACGATACAAGCAATAATGGGTCACCGGTTCAATATAAGAATTTTACAAGTTTTAATGCAATCTGGTATATGTTCGGTAATCTTATTGTTATCTGGTACACTGATTTTATTATGTTTGTATTCGAACATTACTTTATCAAGCTTGAGCTGATCATTTATACAATTGAAAACATTAATTCCATTCGGTACATACTTTTGACGATGAATGGGTTGAATGTCTAGATATTTTTTCGGTATTCGTTTGACAGAGTTATTAACGTATCGCCGCCGACATCGAGTAAAAATCAACTTATTCTTATACTTCTCTTTGATCGAACGAATTAGTAGTTCATGCAGTAAGTTGTAATCTGAAGGTTTCGCAATAACGTCTTGAGCAATGTCGGCAAATCGATGACCTAGAACGGCTACATCATCACATGTTTGTTTTGCTAAAGCAAATACGTACAGTGTTTTTGTTCACGATCGTTACTCTATTGTTTACAATCGCAAATTGGTTATTCATTGAATTGATTGTATTACAACAATCTTTTATTTTATGATGTTTAATAGTTCAAAGTTGATTGTTCAAGGCATAATTTTCATCCTGACAATCCATTAGTTTCTCATTAGCTATCACTAGTTGTTGGGTCAGCGCATCGTATTCATTTCCTAACATCGAATAGCAACCTGTCTTTCGCAAAGATGGTAAAACATCTTCAAATATCCATCGAGTAAATTCAACCGCATAATACATTTTCGATCGCATAATTAATGCGTAAAGACCTGTCTCTGATATAAAAACGGTGTTTGGTTGCCAATTTGATGGCATCCAGATGGAGCGATGATTTGCCGCTTGCTTTAATTCATTCCAAATACGCTTCTAATGTTCAGTCATGAGTGTTATTATTGCATCTCGTGGTTGTTACGCAGCAATTTCAGGACCTTTGAACCAAATAAACGCAGCAATTTCAGGACCTTTGAACCAAAATTCATTCATACCATTTGCTTTCGGCTTGGTAAAAATATAAAATTCCATGACTGGCACCCCGGGTACTACACTAAATATTTTTTGTACTAGCCACATGATTCTTGATTTTATTTAATTGAAAATCGCGCCTGCTCTCGCACACAGCTTTGTGTTGAATGATCTTTAACTGGAAGACAGCACTTTATCTGTACCTATGAGGTAAACACTACACGAACCGAAATACTTTCGACCGCGCCCGAAATACCTCCGAAAATTTTTATTGATCTCCATGAATTTGTGCGTATTTTGTATAAGAATCAATGTAATTTTGACTGTATTCTACTACGTGATGGTGTTGATGGTGATGACGCTGGTGGTGAATTTATTAACAAAATATTCGAGAATATCCAAAATTTCTATAAATTTTACATTATTGAATCCAATAAATTTTCATGCACATGTGGAGCTTCGTTGTCGCGACAGGATGCACTCAAGAGGCATCAGTCGAACTGTGTTATGCACAAACAAAATGAAAAGGAATTATAAAAACGGTGATGATATTGCTACTAATAATAATGATTTTGTTAATAATTGGATAGCTCCCTATAATTTCGACGTCGATGGCGATACTACTGCTGCTATAAGCGATAATAAACGAGAAATAAACGAAAATAATGTGAAGAATTATTCTGTAGAATTCATAAAGTATGCTGAAATAAATAATATTAATGAAAGAGAATTTTTACTAAAACAAATGGAGAATCACAGCGTTCGCATATTCAGATCGCTTTTCGGTATATCTATAATGCTCTTTAATGACTGAACGACATTAGAGAGAGTTCAAAAAGAAGAAGACTGAAATTTATATAAAATTTATTTTTACATATATTTTACGTATTGTATTTAGTTTTCCAATAAATATTCATACAAATATTATAGCGTTTTATTTCTATAAATGACGCTGTTAAATTACGCCATGATTTACCCCTATAAATTGTTTCAATATCGACCCTGGTATAATCACTAACTTGCAAATAGTCTTATATTCATACGTTAATGTAATCAAGCAATGTAATCCAACTTGAATATATTAGTTACAATGAATTACTAAAGATGCAATCAAATATTTAAACACAGTTGATATTGAGCAATCCTTTAAATTGTACTTGATTTTGCTAAAAATGTCATCCAGTTAGTCTCAAATGATGACTGGTTAGCTTTAAATGATACCTGATTAGCTTCAAATGATCTCTGATCCCTATAAAATTATATCTACTTTAAACTCAGATGTATTCATATATAAAAGCATCATTTACATTGAACATGTAAATATTCATTTATAAACACCATTATGTAATCCAAATTGATCATGATAGCTATTATTATTGTACTGAAGATGTATTAATATATCGAAACGTCTATGATATTGAATTCAAATATGCAGCTGCTCATCGCAATTTAAGTATTTTCGATAGCTATTGTGATATACTAAATATTATTATGTAGAGTTATTTCGTTGTTTTATTTATCTACACTCAGATCTTTATTTAACTAAAATTGGTGTACAAGATATTTGATTTTCAATGCAGATAAGGTTATGCCACTGAAAGAGCATATTCAAATTCTATATTGAATTTTCAGATAGTCTACATTTATCAGAATTGTCTTATATACGTTACCAAACTAATCCAAGTAGAAAAATATTGAATTTCTAGTTATATATTCATTTACAATTTCTACCTGTTAACTACTAAATGTTTGATCCTGTATATACTGTTTGATCAAATACGTATATATATATATATATATATCTATATATATATATATATATATATATATATATATATATATAGTGTGTGTGAATAGAAAAGGGGGA